>PVLC010005786.1:0-73799 GCA_004027655.1 Graphiurus murinus
AAAAGTTAATGTCTACACGGGTAGGAGATATGAAAAGGACAGAGCACTCTGTTTTACCAAGGAGTTGTTCTTTATTTTTATTTATATATTTTATATTTTTTGGTGATGCTTGGGATCTAGTCCAGTACCTTGTGCTTGCTAGACAGGTGCTCTGCCATTGAGCCACATACCCCTATTCCTGGGAACTCTGTTTTCAGCTGAGGCATTCTTCAAATTCAATAACTAACTAACCTGCTTTAAAATTCAATATTGGCCGGGCGTGGTGACGCACGCTTGTAATCCCAGCATTCAGGAGGCTGAGACCGGAGGATCCGGGTTTGAGGCCAGCCTCAGCTACCTAGTGAGGCACTTAGTGAGACCCGATTTCAAAATAAAGAATAAAAAATAGGGCTGGGGGTATAACCCAGAGGTAGAATGCCCCTGAGTTCAATCCCCAGTACCGCAAAAAAAAAAAAAAAAAAAAAAAAAAAAAAAAAAAAATCAATATTGTGAGCACCTTTTATCTTTAGTTTAAAATTTTAAAGCATGAATATATATTTTTTCTTTTTTAAAAATTTATTTTTAACTGATATATAGCATGAATGAAATGTAAAATCCAATGTATTAATTAACTTTTTAGAAACAGGATCTCACTAAGTTTCAAAGTGCCTCACTAGGTAGCTGAGGCTGACCGCGAACCCGTATCCTCCAGTCTCAGCCTCCCAAATGCTGGGATTACAAGCATGCACCACCACGCCCGGCTAACAGTGTACATTTTAATACTTGTTAAGTGTTCATTTCAGGAATTTTTATTTAATATTTTTAGATTATGAGTAACTGAAATGGCAGAAAGTGAAACTGCAGATAAGGGGGGACTACTATAAATTTTTTGCTTTGTAGTCTCCTGCTAAGGCTTTCAATTGGCTGAACGGAGCTGAAAGCAGTAGGGCGCGTGGACGATGTTAATGTTCTGTGGTCCATGCAGAGATTAGGTGGAGGCGGGAGAAGCAGGGACCAGGAGTAAAACACTGAAGTTGTCTCATACAGGAACAAACTATAGGTTTTCATATTTCATTTCTTTTCTTTTCTCTCCTCTTCCTCCTCCTCCTCCTCCTCCTCCTCCTCCTTCTTTCTCTCATTTTCTCTCTTCCTCTCTCCCCCTCCTCCTCCCCCCCCTTTTGAAATGGGGGTCTCACTATGTTGCCCAATATTGTCTGGAACTCTTGGGCTCAAGTGATCCTTCTGGGATTACAGGTGCATATCTCTGTGCCAGCTTCATTCTGGGTCTTGATTCCCAATAGGCTACCAATTCTAGTATGGTTTTCTGAGTGTCCAGTGTTAATAGATGCCCATCATCAAGGCTAGAAGTTAGGATAGGAGAAGCCATATTACTTAGTTTTACATTTCAGCCTGAGTTTGTTTCTCTTATATTATCCTCAAGTACTTAGTAAAGTCTCCTTTAAATGATTCCACCTTTTGTTAGTTTCATGCTGTTGATTGAGAAGAGGTTCATGCAAGGCAGGTGCAGTTATGCACACCTGTAATCCTACTACTTGAGGGGCTGAGACAGGAGGATCACAGATTTGAGGCCATCACATGGTAACTTTGCAAGAGATTATTCAAAATAAAATAAGGACTGGGGGTGTAGTCCAGAGGTAGAACACCCTGGGTTCAATCACCACTACTGTAAAAAGAAAAGAGAGAAGAAAATTTCATATGTGTTCACATAGACACTAATATTACTGGAAGATTTCTGCTGTCCTTTTGCTTCCCTTAGCCTGTTGATGGCATTACTTGGTGAGATCTCACAAAGGTCCCTTAAGATGATTTATCTTCCTTCATTGACACAGTTCAGGAACATTGCAGCATGGTTTTCCTTGATGTGGTGGGGGGAGGGACTATCACATGTGGGGCAGGACAAGCCTTCCATGAGCAGGTATTGCCCATTGAGTTGCAGGATATTTAAAATTTGTAACCCCAACCATTTATTGCATACAATAGTCATTGTAGCAACCCAAATACCCCCTGGTCGGCAGTCTGCCACCACTGAAAACCTCTGGCAGTGAGGAGGTATGGTCTTTATAGTGATACTAGCCTCCCTGAACTTGGGAAAATTATTTTCTCTCAAACTTGGTTTCCTCATCTATAAATCAAGGATAATAATGTCAGCTTCTCCAGGTTTAGGTGGCTTTGATGGTAAACTATGTGAGGAGCCTTCCTAGAACATTGTGTGGCAGGGAAGCCTCAGAAATCCAGGCTGCCTGAGCCCCAGGACTGAGAGCACAAGGAAACCAGACACTGGTGGAGCATGGACTCTGGCTAATACCCTTCACCTGGTCTGGACATGGCTGTAGGCTGTGCTACCAAGAAATACCGATTTTGCTCTAGGGAAACTTTGGTAGGAAATCTCAATCTAGAAATATTTTTATGGCATTTGTTAAATGGGTAAAAATAGAAAGTTAGCCTCCTTTGAAAAATTTTGCATGAAACCACACTTAATCATTTCTTTTCTACCCTTCCTGATATAAAGGATAAATTATAAGTGTCTGTGAATTTATTTTGAGATTTTTTTTCTTTGCTCGAAGTTAAATGTTTTTACCACTACATTCTTTACTAAACTCAGCACAATAATCATGATTTTTTCTAGCTCACAAGTGGCTTGCTGAAGCCAAAAAGTGCTTTCCTTTTTAAGGCCCAGAATAGCTGCAAGGTAGGTTTATACGATTACTCTTCATCCTCTGTAGCTGGCTTCAGACTTCACTGCATTCTCTCTGCCTGGTGCTAGCCTAAAGGTGCTTTAATTTCTTTCTTTTTTTAACTTTGGTTTCCATTGAAAAAGTGCATTATATAGTCTGCCTAAATCTACAAACAAATGAAACATATGACTGGAGCTATTTTTCTTAAGCACTGAATTAATTGTCTTATAACTCTGGGTCTTACATTCACCAGGGCTTAGCCCACCATTGTTCCTTTACAGAGCTAATTTTTAAAATAATTGTGTTTTCTAATTTCATACTAATGACTTACTAAACTGGACATGCTTTTGATTATACACTATGCAGCCCACAGATAAATGGATCAAAATATGGGATCGATTTAATGAAATTATTAAGTGTATCATTTCACCTTTATCTTCTGTAGGCAAAACAAAACAGATCTATTAAGGGAATGAGTAGGATAACTCTTCTAAATGTACTATAAGGTGTATGTGTATTAGCTTTAGTTTCTGGGCATCACTTTGTTTTTCCTCAGCAGTGTGTGAGGCGTCACAATCACGTTATAGAATAGTAATGGCAAGAAGAGAGGCCTCATGTTCAAAGGGGAATGGAGAAAGCTTCTGGGAGTTAGGTTTAGAGCAGGTGTTGGTACTCAAATGGATGATGTCACCATGGAGGAGCATTTTGGATAGGAGCAGACAGGACTCCACCCACCACTGTGGCTGATGTATGTGTAGGGCAAGGGGCAAAACAATCCAAGAAGCAGAGATTTATAGCTTGGAGGTGGAAAAAAAAAAAGACACTGAGAGAATTGGAACATCAGGAAGAAGGCCAGGAAAGGAGTGATTTAACTCAGGGTGCCCTCAGGCTCCCACAAAATAAGTCTAAGAATCCTGGAGAAGGTTTGGACTTGGGTCGACCTGCATGCAGGTAATATTTGCAGCCCAGAGAATGGCCAACGTGGTGAAAGGAGCTGGCATGAAAGAGGAATGCTGGGCTGGGCTTAGAATTCTGGGAACTGATTGTACATGGGGCTCAGTAAACAGAGGAAAAGCAACTTCAGGGAGAAAGAGGCAGCATTGCCAAGAAGAAAGGAGGGACTCATGGTCTCAGATGCTATGGAGGAGCTAGAGACTGAGAAAAGCAGGGGAGAGGGCTGGGAGACCCTGCAAGAGCCCTTTCACAGTATATTGAGAGACAGTGACTAAGAGTGAGGTGAAAACTCCAGTCCCTGGTCTTGTGGTGAAATGAGGGTAGAAATGGTCACCCTAGATGGCTCAGAGAGGCTGTCTTTTTAGGAGCAGAGAGCCCTGTCTTTGATTCTCTCACTGTTGTGGATATAGAGCAGCAACTCCCCAGCTGGATCAGGCTAAGTATTGTGTTGAAAACCCCTCCCAGGTTACATGGTCAGAATCCTGTCTCTGGATAGAGACCAGTGCTAGTGGATGAAGCACAGAATTAACACCACTGCTGGTCAGGGAGACTGGATGGGAGTGGAAAACCATCCCTTCCCTGAACTTGTACATTCCTCTGTGTGCCTCTTGCCAGGTTTGGGGTGAGCAGAGAGTGCAGCTGGGGAAAACAGCAAGGGTAGATTCAAAAGTAGGGTTGTTTCTGTGTGGTGGTACACATCTGTAATCCCAGTATTTGGGAGGCTGAGGCTGGAGGGTCACAGGCTTGAGACCACCCTCAGCAACTCAACAAGAGTCTAAACAACCTAGAAAGAGACCCTGGTTCAAAGTAAAAAATAAAATGGGCTGGGGATGTAGCTCAAAAGTAAAATGCCCCTGGGTCTAATCCTGGGGCATTTTAATAATGTGTGTGTTTGTTTGTGTGTGTGTGTGTGTGTGTGTATGTGTCTGACACACACACACACACACACACACACACACACACACACACACACACACACACACATCTGTAATGGAAATGCTGCAGCAGTAACTTTCCTCCTTGGTGCTTACTCTCATCCATGGGCTCTTTGTAAATCAGGGACTGGAACAAACAGAGCTGACAGTGCTGTTTAAAAAAGCTTTTGGGGAGTTTGTAAGGAAATAAAAAGAAGCCTGATGCTATGTGAAACATGTAACTTCAATTCAGAACTAGAAGAAAAAAATTCTTT
Organism: Graphiurus murinus; assembly: GCA_004027655.1. Lineage (NCBI taxonomy): Eukaryota > Metazoa > Chordata > Mammalia > Rodentia > Gliridae > Graphiurus > Graphiurus murinus. The sequence continues at coordinate 4,819 of PVLC010005786.1, forward strand.
ATTTCCATCTCAACATGCTATACCTATAAATGATTTTTTCATTAAGTTAAACAGGAGAAAAGAAAATGGGCTTTTAAAGAGTATAAAGCTCTTTCCTTTTATTATTAACAGGCATTTTAACATTCAGGACAGGAATTTAGGTGGACCCTCCCTCTCTCTCTTTCCTTCTCTTTCTTCTTTCCTTCCTTCTCTTCTGTCTTTCCTGTCCTTTTAGATTGAAGTACAGTGTTATGCTAATATACATGACCTGCATCCCTGCAGGTTAAACCAAGATCTTGGTAAGAAGCACAATATTGTTAAAAAAAATTGGCATTTCAGGGAGCTGAACACCATGGATCTCAAAGCCAAGAGATCTAGGTCGAGTTCTAGAAGGCTTTTGAAAGTGATTGAATTTCACAACAGAGTATTCCATGTTTGGTCAAGAGAAGGGCCTGAGGTAGCAATTGCTAATGCCAGCAGTGGTGAACACTGTCAACCAGTTCCATGTTTGGGCTTTTCACCCATTTGAGCTCTGGTGGGTCTGCATATCCCTCCCTTGCCTGGGCTAGCCTGCCCTGCTGACCTCCCACCCTCCTGTGGTGCTGAGGTAGTGGTGTCTGTCACCTACAAGGTTGTGACAGAGGGAATGGAAGAGGTAGGTCCAGACTACTCTTACCCTCTGATTCCAGACTCTTTCCACTACACAAAGCAATACTTAGAAGAATGGCTGGTGTGAGGTCACATTTAAGTAGTTCTCTTATTTATTTCATGCTATTGTTTTTGCAAGGTTAAACAATGGAAAAGTAACTCAGAATATATATCATAAAACTATTTTCAAAGTAATGATGTAAAGAAGCCCCTGCAAATTTGGAAGGAAGTCATTCCCCGTTCTTTTTCTTTCTATTGCCGTCCTGTTGAAAGAGTTCCATTTGTGTATAAGTCTGTAGTAAGGCCCAATGTCTTGAGAGAAAAAAGACATCATAAGAGAAATAATACTGACTGTTTTCTTCTTCAGAAAATAATCTCTTAGATGCTACCTGCTGCCAACTATAAATTATTGTGTATAAATGCTGATATTATTCACTTACTGAAGAAAAAATCCTTTTTTCCCAGTTTGTTAAAAGGTTGTTAATCTATTTAATTTCTTGTTATTAATAGTATATACACACACAGAGTCTTCCTTAATATATAAATATGTATAATGTGTATTATTTATAATGTATATCACATGTATGCAAAGCCTCTAGTTTCATCTCTATATGATATACCAACTATTTGCATGTTAAATTTTCATCTCTCTACTGCACTTGGTTTTCATAAGGACAAGCAGAGTCCCAAGTCACAAGCTGAGAATCTAGGTACTTCTTTAGTGCCTCCAGAGTTGGAGGATCACTGTAGGGTAAAATAAACCATATTCATAGATCACAGCTCTGCCCATACCAGTCAGAAAGTAAAACTACTTGTGTAAGCCTAGGAACACTTTTCACTACCCATGCCAGAATATAAAGCACATAAGTAAAGTTTGGATTATTCTTCATTCATTCAATAAATATTTGTTAAGTAAAATCCATGAGCGAAGACTTGTGCTAGAAATTTAACTATACCCCATGTTTTTTTCTTGTTCTTTTGGACTAGAGGGTGATTATATATATATATGTGCCAAAGTTTGTACAAAAGATCAGAATTAAAATGTTTTTCTATATTTAATGTAAACATAAAATATCTGTAGATGCTTCTGCTTCACCCACATTGTGGTTCTCATATTACAGCCAGTCATGACACTTAAGGCAGATGATAGTGGGGCTCTTCTTTAGGTTCATTTTATTGCATTTTTATAGGTAGGTAGGTAGTGGTACTTTTACTAGGAAATTAAAGCTCAGCATTTTCCCTTAAATGTTTAATAAATTAACATTACCAGTTATGGCATTTGTTTTCTTGTTTTAAGTAATCATGTTTGTTTCTGAATGGTTAATTATGGGATTTTTATTCCATGAGGGACATGTTCTATGTTTTCATAAAATGTAGACCTAATTTCAAAGAGGTCAAGGGGGGTGGGGGGGTGAACTCATGAGCAAATTAAGAGGATTAACCAGAGCCGGGCGTGGTGGCGCACGCTTGTAATCCCAGCATTCGGGAGGCTGAGACCGGAGGATCCGGGTTCGCGGCCAGCCTCAGCTACCTAGTGAGGCACTCCGCAACTTAGTGAGACCCGGTTTCAAAATAAAGAATAAGAAATAGGGCTGGGGGTGTAGCTCGGAGGTAGAACGCCCCTGAGTTCAATCCCTAGTACCGCAAAAAAAAAAAAAAAAAAAAAAAAAGAGGATTAACCAGGTATACCAAGAAAATAAAAATGAAAGCCTGGAAAACTATTCTTTGTGGAGCTCTTATTTAAAACATAGCTTATATCTCTAGCCAAGAAGCACAGACACTTTAGTCTGGTTTTATTGATTTTTTATAAAAATGGACTTTTTCCAAACAGCTGTTTATTGGTCTTTAACTATATTCTCTTTATCTTTTTTATTTGTATCCTCTGTAATTGCTTTTGCTTTCTTAATTCTAATTTTTCTCTATTCTCCCCTATTACATCAATTTTCACATATTTTGTTATTTCCCTTCTAAATTTCCATTTGTTTTTTTCAGATAAAGTTCTTTACTAGGATGCCATCTGACTATTCTTGTGATTCAAAGCTGTATGGTTTATTTTAGACTGAAATGAGGAAACAATGGTCTTTTCACACGATATCACTGAAGTCATTTCTGGGACAAGAGAAAAAAAAACAGTAACCAATAAGCCATCTGCAAGCCTTTATCAAATATTCTTTCTTCCTATTTTTAAAGTGTCCACTTCTCAGAAAGACTGATTATTTCATGAAAATTGTGTGTGTGTGTGTGTGTGTGTGTGTGTGTGCGCGTGCGCGTGCCACACACGTGGGTTTTCCGGTAAGACTTTCTATTACATACAAAACTCTGAACTTCCAGGCAAGCACATTTTGCATGTTGTAATTATATTCTCATAATAGTAAAGCAGGATTGATGCTATTGTCCTGCATACCACACCATGCTATAAATTAAATCTTGTGCATTGTGGCCTCTGTAGATTGCATTAGATGTACCAGTGCAGCAGAGTCCAAATTTTGTGATAGCACTACTTTATAGCATGCAGAGAGAGGAAATATGCTTGGCTTGCCCTCATCTCCTTAAAAGGCATTCAGATATTTGCTCATGAATGAGCAGGGCAGCCCAGGGCTGAGAAAATAGGACATTCACACATTGCACTGGTTTGCTTCTGGCTTTAGAGGCCATTTAAATGAAAGAGTAAGCATGAGCAAACCAAACCTGAAGCAATTAATGAACAGATGAGTCCCCGAGCATGCACATCACTGCCACTTAACCTGTGTTTAGTTTTGCCCCATGCTCAATCTTCCATTTTCATTTTTTTCTAACATTACCTGATAATTACTGTAGCATCTTTTTGTAAATTTTGATCTTAAAATTGATGTAACCTATAATTCCTAAGAAGTGGTGATGAGGATCAACTACATTAGGTCTAAATTGAAGTTGATCTGTTCTTATTTCTCACGAGACAGTGTTCATTAGCTATTGCATTTTTAATAGCCTTTTAAATACATTAATCTCTGTACTAAAAGTGACTGGGAAAAAAAGATGAAACTGGCTACTTTTCCAGTAGCTAACTCTACAGTCCCCTATACTGTGTGTGGATGGGTCTACATTTTGGAGTTATAAAAATACACAGGATAAAAATGAAGCATGTAACCTATATGAAATAATGGTTCTATATCTTATGTTGTATGATAAGAATCAAAAAGAGTTTCTTCCAATCTGGGTTCAGAAGTGGTTTGAACCCATAAATCATTTTTCCTATAGGAACATACACTCATTTTTCCCTATAGCAATGGCTTGTCGTTATTACACCTGCAGATTTCAGCACGCTCTGTCCTCTTGCCTGCAGGCGCTCCAAAATTCATTTAGGTGGTTTATATAATAGTGGAAAGATTCTTAGAAATAGGACAGGGTGGATATAAGGTAATTGCTTTTTTTTTTTCCTGAGGAAATAGTGCCTTTGGTTTTTTTGTAGTAATTTCACAAAGATCCTAAATTGAAATTTAATGGAATAATAGGACACATAGGAGTAGTCGCTGTTCTGTATTATACCCAGCACATCTGTGTCTCTAACCTGTGATTGTACATACAGGTTTATTTTTCAAACTGCTGATTGATCAAGGTTTGGCACAAAGTTAAGAATCACCGTGATGCTGCTGACCCATTTGTATTGTCAGAAAGACTGTCATGTTTTTTGAAGAGAATGGCTTCCTTGGTTTGCTTTCATGGTAAATGGTTTTGGAAATAAAATGTTATGCTGGTGCCAAAGTCAGGATCTGAAGATTCACTCAGGAATATGCATAACAGTAACAACAGTAGTAATAACACACTGCAAGGCACCTTGTGCTTGGCATCAATCCCTGTAAGCTCTGCAGTCCCTTTGAGATAATTACTCTCTCATCCTCACTTTCAGACAAGGAGCTAAGAAGTTAATAATATGCCCTCACAGGCCACATGGGCATAACTCCAGCCCAGAGCTGAACTTCTGACACATTCTGCCAACACACTCTTCTCCTGTTCTTTTGAATGGAAAGGCCCATAAAACAGGAAAAGGGTGTCTTGTATACTCTTTAAATTTTTCTTTCTATTGGTTGAAACAATTTCTACTCACTTTTGTCTCTTTCTTTTCCTTTTCTAAAACGACATCAATTTTTATAGAAAAAGAAGAGGGAGAATAGAAGGTCTTTTTTTCCTTCTGTGTTGTTTGAAGGTATGTGCTGAGGGAGCCACCGTCTTTCAGTGTGCCTTACCATGGACTGCTAGAATATAAATGCTTCAACCTGATTTTGTCTGTTTCCTCCCTGGAAGAATGAAGGTGAAGTCGCCTATGCCCTGATACAGCGTACTAATGAGGGATTGATGTCAAATTCCCCCAGCTCCTTAGAGAAAGTATAATTATAAATACATGGCCAGGATATAATTGTAAATATAAAACTGAGTTTTCCTCATCAGATACTGAAATACTTTAGCAGCCTCAATAGGTGCTAATTTTCAAAGGACAAAAGAGATGAGTAGGAGAAATGGTGCTGAACAAGGAATTATTGCATTGCTCCAGAGTTAAGCAGGGATGCTTCCTGGAGACAGTAAATGTGTTGTGTACCTGCGTATAAATTGACATTGCCTTGAAGGGCTGGAGGAGCCAACCTTTAAATCCCGTGTCATCAGAGGATCATGCCTTCGGGATATGAAAGCAAGTAGTAGCAAACACCCTGGGGCCCTGGGGTCTTGGTAGGCAGAACAGATTGGTTATTTGTTGCTATGGTTATTCTACCAATGCACAATTGCACTCCTTCTCTTTCCTTCTTGCTTGGCCGAAGCCCATATGACTGGGAACTCCTGAGTGCAGGCAAGGAAGGGGCTGTCTTAATTGGATGCAATGGTCAGGTGGCACAGAGACATATGGCACCCACAGCAGTGCGGGTGGAGTGTCTTCTTACACTGCCAGAACACTTGGGTGCAGGCCCACCAATCCTGTCCCCATGCTTTGAAGTTTTTCCCTTTCCCCTTTCATGTTCTTTTTCATCAAGTGTGAACTCCTGGTTCTATGTCAGCAGTTGATCCCCATTACAAATAATCTGCAGTGATATCTCATTTTCCATATCCTATTGACTTTGGCACTTGTTCTGTTTACTTAAGCACTTAGTTGATAAGAACAGGAATCTTTGCTGATTTTTACCCATAGCTGGTAGAGAAAAACCTTTTAAGCCAAAAAAATAAAAATAAACTTCCTCTGAAACAATACATCGAAAGGGAGGTGCTGGCTCATTTGGTTTCGGGATGTACATTGCATGAGGCTGGGAAATGATAGGGCTCAGAGAAAGGGGAGCTTTGCAGCAATCAGAAGTAAAGCAAACACAATTAAAGTAGGCAGCAAACTTCTCACAAAGGGCTGCTACCAGCATTTCTGATAACCCCCAGAATGGGACTATACTGGAAGGGAGTTGTCAACATGGAAACTAACAGGAGGGACCATGCAGGGGCACAGTTAGTAGAACAAAGACACGTAGCAAAGGCTTGGAGATAGGAACCGTTAGAAAGGTGACATGAAAATGTTCTCCATGTCATTTATCCTTTGCACTGAATTTGGGTCCTTTTCAGTGCCTTGGGTAAGGACAAGAATGACCCCAGAACATAGACCCTGCTCTGCATTCTAAGGGAACCCAAGGTCTTAGCTCCCTACATGAAACTACCCACAGTACTGAGAAAATGACACATACGAGTAGACTTAATCATTGAACACTTTAAGTTCCATGATGGAGAAGGAGGCACATCCTACATGATAGGCATCATGTTTGATGGGAGGCTTATTCCAAAAGCTTCTTTGATCATTTAGAAAAACAGGCTTTGATATGAACTGGCGCTCTCATCCTTTTTTCTCTCAGATATTAGGTCAGTGTACAATTTGGATTTTCCTTCCTCATTTTGGAAACCACCTTGTTTGGTAAAATAAATATGTATGTGTAGATTCATAAAGGTTTGTATGGAAAGAGGGGATGTGAAGTTACATACACCTGTGACGGTCTGGGAACAGATGGCACCTTCTGTTTTCTTCCAGTAAACATATATTGATTATTTACAAGGTGCCAGGCATGTCAGTAAGAGTTGGGGAAAGGAGAAAAGAAAGTGGTTCCCAAGGAACTCATGAGCTCAGGTGTGAGATGGAGGTGGCGTAGAAATACCCCATGTACCATGGGAGTGAAGAGATAAGAGTCACAGCGCACAGGGGGAGGGTCAGGAAAGGCTTCAGAAGGAAGGAGGATTCAAGTTGGGTTGTGAAGGGCATGTGGCAGGTTTTAGGGCATGCAAGTTAAAGAGGACTTCCAAAGACTGAAAGCGTGGAGGTCTGAATGGGCTTGCAAGGTTTGGGGAATGGAGAGGAAGTCTAAGTAGCTAAGATTAAAGAGCCAGAGGTGTGAGTATGGAGGTTAGGAAGTTCCATAGGGTGCCAGTCAGAAACACTTTGTCTTCTGGATCATGGGGAGGGTTTTAAGCCGGTAATGATGACTGGATTTATTTATGTTTTAATTTAATTTTTTAATAGTACTAGGGATTGAACTCAGGGGCATTCTATCTTCAAGCTACAGCCTCAGCCTTATTTTTTATTTTTATTTTGAAATCGGGTCTTGCCAGGTTGATGAGAGTCTAACTACTTGCTGAGGCTTTCCTCGAACCTGCTATTCTCCTGTCTTAGGCTCCCACATACTGGGATTACAAGTGTGCGCCACTATGCCCAGGTATGATAGTTGGATTTATGTTCACTGGAAATCATCTTTTAGCAATGGAGTGTATATTTGAGAGACATCTTTCGTATTGCATGAAGGTGATTGCAGATGCTATTGCTGTGGTCCATGTGGGCAAGACTGAAGTCTGGATCCAAGGTGGTGGAAGAGGAGATGGAGAGAAAGCCGTCAATGAGAGATTAAAGGGTGACCAAATAACATGTAATGACTCATTGGAAGTGGGGGATGCTGAAGGCAGAGAGAAGCCAAGATCGTCCAATGTTTCCAGCCTTGAGTGTCTCAGTAAGTGAGGCCACGTTGACTCTGACAACCCAGACAGGAGGAAGACCAGCACGGGGGAGTGGGGAAGACAGAAGAGGGTCATGTTAGGATCAGTTGGGATAGGAGGTGCCTGTGGCCACTGGTATATCAGACATTTGGGGGTACTAGCCTGGTGCTTAGGTGAAAAGCCTGGCTGGAAAGGAAGGTGCTACTGGCATTATAGAACAAGGAAAAAGTAGCATCAGAAAGAAACAACAAAACATAGCTTTAGACAGAGTAGTCTGTGTCCTTGATTACTACCAAGAAGGTGAGTAAGAGAACAGATGTGAGGCCCTTGCATTTGGTCATCTCAGCCAGCTCTTGCCATGTGGCATTGCAATGGAGATGGAAGATAAGTTCCAACAGACTGGTGGCTGAGGGGCAGAAAATAGGTTGAAAGGCCATTTTCATTCAGGTGGGCTAGAGAGGACTTAGCACTGATAGGTAAGGGATCTGTGGGGTTAGGATTAAACAACAGTTTTATCAATAGGCTTCACATGGCTACTCGTGGAGTCCCCAACTGCACCCCATTACCAAGCCTGAGTTTGTGGCTGAGAAGTGGTACCCTATGAAGTATATAAAATATTTGCTAAAAGACTATTCATTATTTCTATTTTTTAAGTAGTTTTAGGGTGTTTGTTTTGAGCATCATATTTTAATTCACCCATCCCTGCAGTGAGGTATTATGTTCCTTTCTGGAAAACCCTTGGGAGTCATCAGTCATCCTTCTCTTCAGTTAAGTAAGTGATGTCCTTTGCTGTCGGCTAGAGCAGGGGGGTGCAATCCTATGACTCATGCGTTCTCATTCACAGTGTGCTGAGCAATGCACTCAGTACTCCTGCCTAATAAAGCATGCTGAGGATGTTGTCACTGAGCTTGAATTTTCCTCAATGGGGCTGGATTCTTGTCACCACCACACGTTCTTTTTCACGCCACGCTCTGAGATACTTCTCAATGAAACATTTGTCCTTTTTTCCATTAGGATGTTTACAGTGGTGTCTTCTCTAACATCACTGCGTTTTGCTGCTGCATATTTATCTCTGGTTCCAAGTTGGAGATTTAATGTTGTGGGAGTTCTTTTTTCTTTTTTCTTTTTTCTTTTTTTTCCAACAAAGAATCCCTTGGAAGGTCTTTCATCCCTAGGCCCCATCCAAACTACCTTAAGGGAGACCACAAACCAGCCACAGTGTAACTTGGGAGGCATGCGTTAGCTGTGGTAAGAGGCCAGTGCCACAGCCCTCCGAAGGGCGAAGGCTCTGCTCCCTGGATAGATGGTTCCTTGTTCCCACCACACTAATTAATTGTCATCACAGAAGGCAATGAGGCCAGTTGTTCCGGTACTGCCCTGGTCAGGCCAACTTTGGCAGAGGTAGCAAGCTGCCAGCTTTTCTGCAGTTGGCCAGGAATCTGTATCCTGGCAGTCTGTTGGGGGAAACAAGCCAATTTGGGGTTTGAAATGCTGCCTCAGAGATGCCAGCAGTCGAGTTGTTTGTTGAGAGTTGCACTGTAAGACTTGAGTGAAATGGCTCCACAGTCCATGAGCATGATTTGGTTTCCAAAACATGAAAGCAGACACTTTGCTTGGAAAGTAGAAGAGGCTCTGTTCCTATGGGCCCATAAGTCCTTTGCATCTTAGTTTATTATGGAACTCATAATCTTTATTCCTCACTTTCAATTTCAATGAGAGGAAAGAACATGGTGTGAGTATATGTGAAAACTCTGCAGAAAATGTTGTTAGAACGTGTTGGAGAAAGCATTATCTTGAGACTTTTGGTGATGGTTTCACGATGACCCTAAGGTGTAAACAGGAGCAGGCAGGTATGGCCTTTTTCATTGTTCAACATGGAGAAAGTAAAGCCAAAAGTCTCTTATATGATTTGTCTGAGATCCTACATGGCTGGTTCTCAAATCCTGGATATCCAAAATGACTATATTGCCTAACACATAAAATAAAATGGGCTTAAAGGGATGGATGCTGAAATTGCCCAAACCTTTACTTAAGCTCCTAGTAGCATATAGAGGGCCTTTATACAATTGAAAAAAATGGTGTCCTAGGCCCCCTGGCAGGCAGGTTACACCACAGTGCTTCTTCCTAGTTAAAAAGGCATGCAGCTTGGTGAGCAGAATGCCAACTGGATTCTGGGCCCCAGTGTAACTCCAGTTTGTGCACCTTTGTACAAGGCACAGAATACACAACCATATGCAGAGCGCCTACACAGGCTTAGGTCCTGAAAATGGACTACTTTGCAGATATTGGCAATCAGTTGGGCAGATTCTTTTATTTTTTAAAATCTCTCCACTCTTCTTTCCCAAGCTTAAAACAAAAGTTTATCATTAAAGAACTAATTATTAGTGCTTCACCTTAATGGTGTTCTTAAGGAACTCCATTTTTTTAAACCATTTTTCTCTCCCTACAAATTCTACTACCCACCCTTCCTTTTTGATATCTGCTGTAGCAAATCGTAGGGCAACATGCTGCCCACAGGACGTGGTCTTTAAAGGAGTCATTTCCTCTTCCATCTCCTCCAGGCCATTCCCATCGTGTTTTACGTGGCACTGGCAACAGGAAGGCACATTGAATAGCAGCGCTGAAAAGGCACTTTGTTGTTTATTTTATTACTGTGGGTTTGTCTCTGCCTAATAATTAGTGTTTCCGGCTTTCTGAATTTATTTGCCAAAACATTTGCAGGACTTTTGTGAACAAATAAGGGATGTTTCTAGACATAACTGACCACTGCCTTGTAGGCTGAGCAAACTCTTGGCCGTCTGAGTTTTGGGGGATGGATTTGCTTAGGGAAAGATTATCCTAGTAAGGGAAAAATCTTCTGAATCCTCAGCCTGGTGTTGGGGGTAGCTTGGCAACTGCAGTTCTGAGAAGGTTGAAGTGTGCAGTGTTATTTTCAGGACAGGATGGGTCATTGTTGAGGATGCCATTGAGGGGTGGAGAGAGTGGTGGTCCTGGTGAGAGCAAGTCCAGTCCCATCTGAATTCCATCCTGACAGAGTTCCTGAGCCTCAGCTCCCTTACCCGTAACACGAAATATCACATTTGCCTAGTCTATCTAATACAATTGTGATTGAGAGTTAGAAAATGTATGTAAAAGTGTGTTGCTAACTCTAACACATTATAAAAATGTTATTTGTATTAGGCTGTAAGGATGCCACTCTCCATGAGAGGATTTACCAAGGGGGGAAAAAAAAAGGCTGTGGTTTACTCTATGCAGGTTAAAAGGGACACATGCTTTACTCTGTGTTGTAGATGGTAAGCAGTCCAACAATCCTGTGCCCCTTCTGTCACCTACTTTGCCCTTTCAACATTTTGTCTCTCTGTCTTACACTTTTAGAGGTCTTCTCATCCTACCTGGGATGGCCCAGGCTTCTTTGGACCCATTGTGTACACATAAGTCACTTTTTTTTTTTTTTTAATCACAGTCAGCCAGCTTGTTCTAGCTGGGCAAAAATCAACCCAGATCCCTGCACATCTGCAGGTGAATGAACTTGCAGTTAAGAGGGACTGATGAGCTGGCAGCAGACTAGAAGGTGTGTCCCTGGCAGAAGGACATCTGCCGCTGACTTCAGCCAGCACTGTGCAATGCCTTGTAGAATTGTAGACCCTGTCTTCCACATCTCCTGATTTTTTAGGAGAAGGCAGAAGTCTGGGTTTTTAATGGGGAATTTCCCCATTTTTTTAGGTTGGAAGCTCTTATAGTATGTTAAAAATAATATTAATGCAAATCAACAGTGTGTGGCCAAACAACAGGCATTTTGCCCACAGACACTGGCTTGTGCTTGTCTTCAGGTGGCCGAGCAGTTGTAATCTGGGTCTCTTTTCCCAGAGGATAATCTCATCCCTGCAGTGGCCGATGGGAGCCACGTTTGCCTCCTGTGCTGCCTGACTCTGGTTTCCCTTAGCCTTGTTTCCCTTTATCTGGTGTAGCAGAGTTCCTACTCTGAGCACGTAGCTCACGCTTCAGCTGACAGTGACATTTTTAGGACCCTCATAATCTCTACTAGCCAAGACCTTTCTGCTCTTATTGATCCCTGTGCTATAGATCCTCCAAGATACCACTCATTCCCCACAATTTGGAATTGCTTATTTCTTGTAAAAGTGTGCACTAAGTATCTTTGAGTCTTTTAGCATTTCTGGATGAGGAGGTCACTGATTAGAGATTGGCTTTGAGACTATGATGGGTATAAACTTTATAATTATGTCATGAACTTGAAATTATGTTCCTTCAAGTAACTTTGGGGCTTCAAGTGAGGACATGACCCTACTCAGAGAAAATTACTTTACAAAATAGCCACAGAGGAGCTGGGTGTGGTGGTGCACACCTATAATTCCAGTACTTGGGAGCTTAGACAGGAGGATCACAGATTCGAGGCCAACCTTAGCAATTTAGGGAGACCCTTAGCAACTTGGCAAGACTCTGTTTCAAAATAAAAAATAATTTTAAAAAAAGACTGGGGATATATCTTGGAGGTAGAACGTCCCTGGGTCCAATCCCCAGTACCAAAAAACAAAATAAAAAGCAAAAGTAGCCACAGAGGAACTCAGTACACTTTCTAACATGTTCTGCCTGTACTTACCACCTTAACCTACCTTTCTTCTTGATGCCAGATGGCTTGTAAGGAATTTGCATTATTTCATCTCAAGTTTATAATGAAATAATACACTGAAGGAATTTGCCATGGAGGATTTTGTTTAAAAAAGAGAGGCCCAGCTCTAGCTTAGGTTCAATAATCTCCTCTCACACTTACCACTGGCTCATTACAAGAAATGGCATTACCAGTGGAGGAAGTAATACAGTACCGTTTTAGATATTCTGACAAGCAGTGGAACCAAGAAATCTTTCAAAAATGGTTTGTTTTAAAATTGCTGGTTTTTTGAGTTACACTTCAAACCAGTCAGTCATGGACTGCTTAAAAAAAATTGTTAGAGAGCACTTTGCAGTTTACAAACACTTTCCTACCTCTGAGCTACACCCCCAGCCCTATTTATTATTATTTATTTTGAAACCAGGTCTCACTGAGTTGTGGAGGGCCTCACTAAGTAGCTGAGGCTGGCCAGGACCTGCAATTTTCCTGTCTCAGCCTCCTAGGTTCTGGGATTACAAGTGTGTGCCACCATGCCCAGCTCTAGAAATACCTTTAAAGGGCCTTGACCTCCCTACTGGGCACATGCCTGTATTTCTCACCTTAACTCCTTCCTACTCATTCACTCCTTAACTCCTTCCTACCCATTCACTTGGTCCCAGCCTCTTTGCTGTCCCTGGACCACTTGAGCCTCCTCATGCACACACTCCCCTCCATCTGCCTGGAACTGTCTTCCTCCAGATAGCTGCATGGCTCACTACCTCACCTCCTTTGAGAGCAAGGAAGAGACTGGAAAGAGGAGCAGGGAGATGACCTCATCTTGTTTAAATGCCACATTGATGTTTAAGGATGGATTATATTGGTCTTGGATAATAGTATCTAACCTTAGTAAAATTCAGTTTTTAAAAACTCTTCCAAATTTTAGTATTAAAATGGCAACAATGCATTAAGGGAAAATAGGATGAGATCACAGATACTTTAATCTGTGTGTTTTTCTTCTGCATATTTCTTTCTGCAGATATCCATCATAAAAGCTTTGAGCTCAAAGATTTCACAGGGGTGGAGGGATTGGAATTGGAGGGGATATGGATATAGTTTGGCTCTTTTTGTTGGTATCGCTATAGGTTGGTGTTATACCTCTAGTAATGGATATCTTTGTATTGAGCTTATATCTAATTTTTAAGGATCCTGGCAGAAGGCACATATACCCATCAGAACCTTGCAAAGATGCATATGCTCATCAGAGTATCCCAGGATTCCAAAGGCCAGCTCAGCTTGGCCATATACTTATAGGGAATCAGGTCAATGTCCTAGTGTCTCAGCAACCTTGGCCTTGGAAAGCACACTCTAAGCATGATGGCATGTGTTTCTTAACTTTTCAGTCTCTCCAGGCAGTCTTCAACAAAGCATCTCCAAAATACAACAACTTGAAGCCCAAATCATGAAATTCTCTTTTCTATAAAACAAAGTCAATGCCTATTCCCAAATATTAGTCCTCAGATATTTCAACATTCCATCCAATAGCACATCTAAACTGATTTTGATGAGAACTGGACTCACTTTCTTAGCCCAGGAATGTTGTTTATTGAACCTATACCCTTTTGCTCACACTGTCCCACTGGGATTGATCTGGCCACAAGGAGGAAAGATTTGATGGGTTCAGTTCAGCTTTCCTCACTATGGTCAGGGCCCTGCAGTCTGGGCCATAGCTCCTATCTTGGTACAAGGCTAGCAGAAGATACAATGGCTCTTACATGAGGACAGTGAGAACTGGGGAAAGCAGAACAGGGGCTGGAGATGTTGCAGCTCGGATGATACCTTTGTGAGAGCTGGAAGACAGGCATGTGTAATTTCTTATAGCAGAGAACTCCCTTTAGGGGGGTGTGATTTATTGAAAATTAAACTTCTAGGTCACAAAGTCATTAAATGATTGCTGAGCTATACACCTGATTGCTGTACAAATGATTGCTAAGCCACTCATAAGATAAGTGAAAAGGCAATTCTCAATGTTAATAATTTGGCATATATTATACAAAGCTTTTTTTTTTTTTTTAATGCAGTACTGGGGATGAAACACAGGGGCATTCTAACTCCAAGTCAGACCCCGTCTTTTATTCTTTATTTTGTAACAGGATCTCACTAAGTTGCGGAGGGCCTCACTAAGTAGCTGAAGCTGGCCGAGAACCTGAATCCTCCTGTCTCAGCCTCCCAAGTACCAGGATTACGGGCGTGCACTACCACGCCCAGCTTTAAAGCTTTCTTATAAACAAAACTGAAGCCATGGTTTTGGGCAACAGAGGGCACTCCCAATTTGAAAACAATAGAATTGCTGTGCCTTGCCAGGAAACCACTGTGTATTCCTACTAAGAACTTACTAATGACTCAGTTTCTCCTTGTTTTTAAAAATGAAACTTCAGGCCAGGCATGGTGGCAAACACTTGTAATCCCAGCATTTGGGAGGCTGAGACCAGAGGATCCGGGTTCGTGGCCAGCCTCAGTTACCTAGTGAGGCCCTCCGCAACTTAGTGAGACTCTGTTTCAAAATAAAGAATAAAAAATAGGGCTGGGGTATAGCTCGGAGGTAGAATGTCCCTGAGTTCAATCCCCAGTACTGCAAAAAAAAAAAAAAAGAAACTTCAGTGTTATAGGCAATGCCTTGTCAGAGTGTTTCATGTAGTGAAATTCATGTTAGGAGACTTTTACCAATGCCAAACTGTATTTTGAAAAGATAGTATAATTTATATATTGTTTGTTTCACTTAGTCATTTATGTGTTTAATTACTTTTAGTAATTAAACAATTTACGAAGGGTGCAACCTTGATAAATTCACAACAAATAATAAATAATGATTATTGTAGATTCCTTTTATATAAAAATTCTAAGATGCAGTAAGTTGGAGGCAAAGAGGAAAAAAGAACATTGGAATAAAATGTAATGCCTTCTCTGAGGCATATACCTGAAAGGAACATTTATAGCAAATTGCAGTGATTTTGCCGAATTTATTGAATGAAAATTGCAGAATGATGATTGTTCCATGGGCAATCATTTCTCTGTGGCCATGCTGTTTTAAATATATGCTGAGAGCTTTGGGCTTTTTTCTTCCCATTTGCCCTCGCAGGAAATGTCAGCATAAAATTTGACTTAAATGTGAGATGCTGGATAATTTTTTATTTAAATGTTTCCAGTGTCTATTTTTAATGCCAGTCTCTCACCACAGAGCAGTTAAGAGAGGTTCTATAATATGTGTGTTATGTGTATAGAGTTGTGTTTTTTTTTTTTTAATCAGCATAAACTCCCTTATGGGGCAGAAAATATTATTGAAAATTCTTTTTGTGCATGTGTCTGTGCTTCGATCCAATTTGGTTGGGCTGAGTTTTTTAAGCACGTGAATGCATGAGGCATAATGTCTGGGGTCCACTTGTAAAAGCACAGGCTCAGCAGCCATCAGAAGTCATGCTGTTTACCAGCTCCCAGAGCGTACTTAATACTTCTTCATAGTGCACAGGAGTAGCCTGGCCTGCTTTCCCTGCCTGCCTCCCTGTTCATCTCTCTCCAATTTGCTCCCTCAGGCAAGGGAAGTATATGAATTGTGATCCTGGGCTCAAAGACAAAGGAACTGCCCCTGCCAGCTCTAAGAAGGAACCCAAATGAGAGTAGCACATGTTTATGACCTAGACTCTAACGTCAATAGTGCAAGACTGCACCACCGACTTATGTTATTGTTTTAAAATATTTGATTCATGCCTAAGACTATAAATAACATGGACAAGTTATAAAACAATCAAATGCACTTATCTGCACCAAACATCCAATCCAAGAATAAAACAGATAACTTGCATCTATCTACATGTAGATCCATTCATTTTTTGAAAGAGGTAATATTCTATTTAGAAGTACACAAATTCTTTCATACCATCAGACTGTGTTTTTAAAAACTCATTATTTTGTCAACCACTTACCAAGTCCACTGTGCATTCAAAATGGTAGAGGAAGAAATGTAACATTTTCTTAAAAAATAAAACATAGATGACTTGAACATTTGCAGAGAAAAATGTCCGGGTTCCCAGACAGGAAAAATGAATTAAAGATGAATCACTGAGTCATTTGGAAAGGTTATATTCTCCAGTTACTGGTGAAGAAAATAAGACAGTCAAAAGTTGAACTTGGCCTTCTCAGAAATCTCAGGAGTGTTAAAAAACAAAGCTCTCTGTCATTGTAACTTGGGCACAGACATGCCATAGTATTAGGGAAGACATTTTTGGGTTAATGGTCTAATTAGAGGCATAGTTCTTGTGTATTTTTCAGCTCTATTATTGCAAAGGTGAAAATAACATTCTGGTTTTTAACCCACTCTGGAGTTAGTAATTTTTAATAGAAAACCTGTGCCACAGCAAAATCGAATTGGTTGTTTCCTCCATGTACAGTAGAACTACTCTAGCCATCAAAATGGAACCTTCCTACCCTCTGGTTCTTTTTAGTTCATGGAGCTTTGTTCATTTTATGGCACAAGTGACATTTCAGGACAGTTATGTGAATCTGCTGCTTTGTCCTTAGCAGTCTCTGGAGGATTTCAATACCACAGGGTAGCACATAGCAGGAAATGAAATGTGACCCTCTTTGGGAAACCTGTCCAAGATTGAGCATCCCTAACCCCAAAATCTGAAATCCAAAAATTCTCCCAAATTTGACACCTTTTAAATACCTACATGGTACCACAAGTGGACTATTGCATACTATAAAATTATTTAAAATACTTTATAAGATGATTGCCTCTGGCTATGTAGAAAGGTCTATATGAAATATAAATGAATTTGTGTCTTTAGACATGGGTCCCATCCACATGGCTCCTGCCATGATGTGCTGCCTTACCACAGGCACAAAGCAATGGAACCAATCTCTCATGGACTAGAACCTACAAAGTTGTGAACCAAAATAAACTTTCTCTCTTCAGAAGTTGAGTATCTCAGATATTTTGTTATAGAGAAAAGAAGCTATGTCAACCCTTCTATAATTATCTTAGTCCCAAGCAAGTTAATGAAGGATTGTCTAAAATAAAGTAATATGGGATGGCCATCTCATGTTACTGTGAAAATTGAGACTCTTGATAAAGTATTACAGGTCTTCATCAATCAAATCTAACTTCTAGTTTTGGTTAGCTCACTGTCAGAAAGAACTTAGATTATTCAACTATTCATAGTCTGCTGTAGCAGCTAACAAATTGCTGTTCACAGTAGACAGAGCCTGAGAAACAAAAGTTCTAGAGCAACAGGGACAAGGAAGAAACATTTTCTGACCTAGCCAGTGTGGACCCCAGGGAAGGCAGTAGTGAAGAGGGTGCTGTGGAATTTCATTCCACACATCTCCCCTCTCCTCCCCTCCCCTCCGGCTAAATTGCCCAGGCTGGTCTCTAGCTCCTAGTCTCAAGTGATCTTCCTGTCTCAGCCTCGTGAATACTGGGATTACAAGTATGCAATAACCACACCCAGCATAGTCCACATACCTCTTAATGAAGAGACATCTCTCAGAAAAATAAAGCTTTCTTTTATAGTAGAATTTTCATTCTCTTATAAGAGTCACAAGTCTTATCTAGAAATTATCTTCTGTTCAGAATTATCCCAGCTATAGCTTAGTGAAGATTTTTGGGGCTCTATTTTCAGCATGTACCTTTATTTATCTTAAATTGCCTGAATGAGATAGCTCCTTATAAATAAATTGGAAAGTGCTGGTAAATATCAATTTAAAAATTAGAAGTTTCAGCTACCTAATGAGGCGCTCCGCAACTTAGTGAGACCTTGTTTCAAAATAAAGAATAAAAAATAGGGCTTGGGGTATAGCTCGGACGTAGAATGCCCCTGAGTTCAATTCCCAGTACCACAATAAATAAATAAATAAATAAATAAATAAATAAATAAATAAATAAAATAAAAATAAAAATTAGAAGTTACCAGTATCCCACTGAATAAAATCAGTCTTTTTAAAAATTAGATTTAGCTGGGTGTGGTGGTGCACACTTGTACTTGAAAGGTTGAGACAAGAGAATTGCGGGTTTGCAGCCAGCTTCAGCAACCTAGCAAGGCCCTCCGTGACTTAGTAAGATCCTGTTTCAAAATGAAAAATAAAATAGGGCTGGGGGTGTAGCTCAGAGGTAAGAACACCCAAATCCCCAGTTACAAAAAATTTAAATTTTTTTAACTGGTACATAAAAATAAAAATAAACTGATACATATTAATGGGGTAATGTGATGCTTTTGTACATATATATTGTATAGTGTTCAGGTTAAGCATATCTCTCTCTTCAATATTTATCTTATCTGTGTGCTGCAAATGATCAATACCCCTTTCTTCTATCCTTTTGAAATGTACAATACATATTATTTTCAACAGCTCCCTTACTGTATGCACCAGGACCCAGTAAGGTGCTCCTATATAAGTGTAATATAGTACCCATTAATCAGCCTGGCCCCATCCTTTCCTCTCCCAGGCCTCTGGTAAACACCTTTCAGTTCTCCAAAGTTGAGATCAACTTTTTAAAATTTCACATATGAGATCATGTGGTACTTGTCTTTCTGTACCTGACTTGTTTCACTTAACACAGGGATCCATGTTTTACTTAACCTAATGTTCCATCCATGATGTTGTGACAGGATTTCATTCATTATTGTGGCTGAAGAGTGTCCTATTGTGCATATGTATCATGTTTTCTTTACCCGTTCATTGGATGGTGGCCACTTAGATTGCTTCTGTTTCTTGGTTATTGTGACTAGTGCTACAATGAACATGGGAATACTTGTCTTGTTGTCGTCATACTGATTTTATTTTCTTTGGACTTATACCCAGTAGCTGGATCATATGGTAGTTCTATTTTTAATTTTTGGAGGAACCTCCATACTCTTTCCATAATAGCTGTATTTAAGTTACATTTGAACATCCATTTAGGTCTGTTGTCTTTATTGATTGATTGACTGATTGATTGCAATGCTGGGATCATTCTACCAGGAGCATTCTACCTCCGAACTACACCTCCAGCCCTATTTTTTATTCTTTACTTTGAAACAAGGTTTCACTAAGTTGCAGAAGGCCTCATTAAGTAGCTGAAGCTGGCCCTAAACCTGTGATCCTCCTTTCTAAGCCTCCCAAGCATTAAAACATACACCACCACACCCAGTGTAATAAAGCTGCTTCTTCTTCTTCTTCTTCTTCTTTTTCTTCACTGGGGATTAAACCCAGGGGCATTCTGTCTCTGAGATACACCCCCCAGCCCTATTTTATTCTTTTAAATTATTTTGAAACAGGGTCTCACTAAGTAGCTGAGGCTAGCCGAGAACCTGTGATCCTCTTGACTCAGCCTACCAAATACTGGGATTACAAGTGTGCACCATGCTCAGTTTAATAAAGCTTCTTCTTCTTTTTTTTTTTTATTTGTACTGAGGATTGAACCCAGTGTCTACACCCCAGCCACACACATATATATACTTTTTTTTTTTTATTCTTTACTTTGAAACAGGGCCTCACTAGGTTGTGTAGTGCCTCAATAAATAGCTGAGACTCTCTGCAAACCTGCAATCCTCCTGTCTCAGCCTCCCAAATACTGGAATTACAAGCATTCACCAACACACCCAACTCTCTGTTGCACATTTTAAAATTTTTGCTCTTGAATTTTTGGAGTTCCTTATATATTTGAAATTAACCCCTTGTCAGGTATATATTTTGCAAATATTTTCTCTTTTTCTGTAAATTGTCTCTTTACTCTGTTGAGTTTCTTTTGCTATGTAGAAGCTCTTTAGTCTGTTGTAACCCTACTTGTCTATTTTACTTTTGTTTCCCTGTTTTTAGTTCTTTCCTTATAATATCTTTGCCCATTCCAATCTCCTGAATCATTTCTCCCATGCTTTCTTCTTGTAGTTTTATAGTGTCAGGACTTGCTATTAAGTCTCCATTTTGAGTTGCCTTTTGTAATTGGTGAAAGATAGGGTTCTAGCTTCATTTTTTGCATGTGAACACCATCTACTGAAAAGGCTGTCCTGTCTCCAATGCGTGTTCTTAACATCTTTGTGAAAAATCAGTTGGCCATAGATGTGTGGGTTTACTTCTTGGCTCTCTCTTCTGTTTCATTTGGTTTATGTATCTATATTTATGCCAATACCATTGTGTTTTGGTTACTACAGATTTATAGTACCGTTTCAAGTCAGGTAGTGTAGTGCCTCTTGCTTTTATTCCTTTTCTTTTTGGCTTTAGATATTCAGGGTTATAATCATTCTTAACATTTTGCCATATTTCTTTTGGGAATTTAGTTTATGCACATACATTTAAAAAATAAAAATGGTCTTAGTACTTTATAGTCTATTTTTTTAGTGCCATATACATTCTTTTTCTTTGCGGTACTTGGGATTGAACTCAGGGGAATTCTACCTCAGAGGTATACCCCCAGCCCTATTTTTTATTCTTTTTTTTTGAAACAGGGTCTCACTAAGTTGCGGAGTGCCTCACTAAGTAGCTGAGGCTGGCTGTGAACCCGGATCCTCCAGTCTCAGCCTCCCAAATGCTGGGATTACAAGTGTGTGCCACCATGCCTGGATCCAACTTTCAATATGTAATGATTATATTACTATTTTTACATTGCCAAGATGAATAATATTAACAATATATTTTGTAAAATTATTTTCATATTTAATTTTAGTTTTATAGGTATAGGATTTCTTAGGTGTTTAAATGGATACAGTTTAAAAGTAATAGCTTATGTATAAACCATATGTGATAGTTTATATGTTCAGTACACACTGCTGGATTTAATTGATACAGGATTTACTAGTAGTTCTTTTCTCAGTTGGAACTTAATCAAACACTTTACATTGTTTTTTTTGTTTTGTTTTGTTTTGTTTTTTTTTATTGTGACCGTAGTGGATGTCTCCTGCCAGTGCTCTGCCATCTTCTGTCATTGATGAGTAGACTGAGGCTGATAAGATTTTTATCCCTAGGACCTATCTTGCTTTTTCTACCTAGAGGTTTGGTGTATAACTTTTAAGAAGAAACAGATTTTTTTTCTAACAGAATAACATTGCTTAAACAGCCATGTTTTCTGCTCTAAAAAAATCTACACAAAAGTCTATTGCTAAATACTATCACTGTTCCTCCTAACTTCAAGAATTTGACCAAGTAGTATAGTTAGGGAATACCTGAAGGAATATTGGATTTTCTTGGCATTAGAGAATAGAGCTTTGACAGATATGGGGGACCTCTATCATTGGAATCAGAAAACAAGGATCTTTAGAGGAAAAAATATAGGAAAAGGGTTTGCAGGCATTATTTCTACACCGGTAGTTTCTATTCAAGTCATATCTTCAACCATAGTTCTCTCAATACATTGACCTAGTCTAGTTATTTTGGCTATAAGTTTACAATAGTAAAAATTCAGACCTCAGATTTATTTTTCCTTTCATTGTTTTTTAATACCTTAAAATTGTCTTACTAGAAAGCCTATTTTGCTGTCACTTTTGGAAACATTCCCACTCTAAAAAGGACCTAGAATAAGGATTTTCAGCTTCATCTAAAACACATACACAGGGCTGATGGTGTAGCTAAGTGGTAGAGGTTACACTTAGCATATGCAAAGCTCTGCGTTTAATCCCATGAATGACTTATTGTGCCTCCATTATTAATATATTACTATGACACAGGCACTCTGGAACCTTACTACGTTGAATATTGGCTCTGCCATTTTTAAGCTGAGTTACCTTAGGAAAGTGATTTAATGGTCTTCTTTCTACCCTCAATTTTCTGAGTGTGAGTGGGGCCAATAATAGTACCTGCATGATTTACATGGAATAAAAATGCAAGCACTGCTTCGCACAGGGCCTGGTAATCAATGACGGGTGCGATTTTCTCAGGGCAAATCAACCTAAGACAGGGCTCATTGAATGACTCATCGAGACCCCATGACGGGTAAGATTATGCACCTGGTAGGAAACGACCTAAGACAGACAGAGTCCCTCGTGCATTTTAAAATAAAAACGGGGGAGTTGTGGAAGCCCAGCTGGGCTCTTTCCCCTCTGGCAGTTGCTATCTGCATATATGAGTAATTATACTGACTCTTCTGCTATGACTACATTGGCGTCTCGAAGTCTGGAGATTGCCCCTAGGATGCGCAGATGAAAGACCCTCCTACTTCTTAGAAAATAAATATATGACCCTAAAGGAGTATGGTCTTATGACTCTAGAAAGTTTGCTTTACCAGGCTATGTTAAGAATGTGGGCTACACGTGTAAAATGAAGAAGTGGTGCTATTTGTGATCTGACAATGATTGATATGTCATAAATGTCTATGTAACCCTGTTGTACTCAAGAAATATATAAAAAAAAATCCATGCTGGAAAAAAAAAATAGGGCTTGGGCTGTAACTCTAAGGTAGAATGCCCCTGGGTTCCATCCCTAGTACCGTAAAAATAAATAAATAAATAAAGTTCCTGCTTTGGCAAAAAAAAATAGTACCTGCATTATGTTTGTTATCGAGGTAACATGCTTACTCTACATAAAAGTGTTCAGAAATGTACTTGCTTCATATACAGTCTATGCTTAATTGTGGGCATGGGGTATGTGCCTGTAATCCCAATACTTGGGAGGCTGAAATGAGGATCACAAGTTCAAGGCCAGCCTCAGCAATTTAGCAATATCGTATTTCAAAATTAAAAAAATAAAATAGGTCTGGAGGGGGTGCACTTGGAAGTAGAATGCCACTGGGCTTAATTCCAGGAAAAAACACACACACTTATTGTATATTGGTGAGTCTGTGTATCATTATATAACATTTTTATCTTCTTTATTTCAGAATAACACTATGCAAGTTATATTCCTGTCCTGTCTGCTAGTGTTTGTTTGTTTGTTTTAGTGTGTGTGTGTGTCTGTGTTTGTCTTTATTTAGTGGCACTGGGGATTGAACCCAGGAGCATTCTACCTCTGAGCTATATCCGCAGCCCTATTTCATTCTTTATTTTGAAACAGGGTCTCACTAAGTTGCAGAGGGCCTCACTTAAGTTGCTGAGACTGGCTGCAAACCTGTGATTCTCCTGTCTCAGCCTCCCAAGTACTGGAATTACAGGTTTGTGCCACCATGCTCGGCCCTGTCCGCTAGTATTTTAAATCTTTAGATTTATTAAATTTACTTACCCCGCTAATTATGTCTAGTCTGAAGAGTTAGTTGTGATTGTATAAAATACATGGTTGTCATTTGATTTTATTTTTAGTAGAAGTTTAATTGTAGCTTAGCACCTGAAAAAGGAACTCTTATTACTCTATAATGTATAATCCTGCTAATCTGAAGCTGAAAACCCATCCAAGATGATGACAGAACTTGCCTGTGTAATCCCCTTAAAACTGAGTTCAAGGATCCAAAGGTCATCTTCACTATTGCTATCACCCATCAAGTTTGACAGTAACAACAACAACAACAACAAAAGGCAGATTGAATGTGGGGTTGTGGGTATTTGTCCATTCCAAGTGTTGTTCTTACTACCAGCTATATGCAAAGAAAAATCTTGTTACTCTTGTGGAAATGTCAAAAGTTGCTACCTTTCCAGTGCCTGCAGACATCTCTCTACTCTTGCCTGCATCTGTGCCAGGAATCTTATTGCCTTGGAACATTTTAAATAATTGTAGGCCAGGCCCAGGCTTCATCCTCGTGGTAAGATTTGCAGTTCTTTCTAAAGTCAACCTGGTTGCAAAATGTGATGCATTAAATTTGGCTAATTACGTAGATAGATCTCTATAGTGTTCTGTTAAAAACAAACAAAAAAGCAGAATCATGTCAAATTTGAAAGAACAGTAAAAAATTTAAAAACTTTTTACCAAACAAAAACCATCCAAGCCATAAAAGTTCAATTGAAGTTGGCATAAAGATACAAAAGACAGTTATCTTATATACTGAGAATCACAAACTTAAAAAAATGACTAAAGCAAACAATACACTTTCATTTAACAGTTCATTTCGTTTATTATAACCTCTCAGTAGCCAGTGTTTCTCAGAAATGGTTGTAAAGTATAGGAGAGCAAAAATGAGGACATGCAAAATGCTATGACTGAGCTCCTTTAGTCAAAGTTCATATTCTGTGCACATGAGGGCTAAGACAGATTTCAAGCTTCCCTCACTATTTCAGCAGGTACAAATATGTATTTGTAGTGCGGCACTGTCATTTTTGTGCAACTGCTATTATCTATTTTCTATTTTAACACAGTGACAAATTTTGACATTCGACTTCAAAAACTGATAATATTCATTGGTACCCAAAATTTAAGTGTATTATTGCATTTTTAAAAGTATCTTTTCTGTGTTAGAAAAAACCAGCACCATTTTCCATGTGGCTTTAATTTTTTTCAGACTGTAGGAATTTTGGAAGCTGTCTTTGCCTAGATGTTGGAAGAAAATATTTTTTCTAGAACAGCCAAGTCTTTCATACTTCAACTATTGGATCAGCTTTTCCTTGTGTAGGAGAGTCAAGTCTATTTCTACAAAAGAAAGGGTAGCAACTCTAGGATTTATATGAGCATTTGAAATTTGACTTGTTGAGCAGATTGCCTGCTTAGCAGTAGAATGAAAGATTTAAAATAGGTGGATGCAGCCAGGTGCAGTGGTGCCTGCCTGTATTCCCCACACTTGGGAGGCTGAGACAGGAGGATCACAGGTTCAAGGCCAGCCTCAGCAACTTAGTGAGACCCTGTTTCAAAGTAAAAAGGACTTGGAGTGTGGCTCAGAGTTAGAATGTCCCTGGGTTCAATCCCCAGTACCTCCTCCCACCCCAAAGGTGGATGGATTCATGTCTAAAGTTTGTACAGAAAGAGGAAACAATGGAGCTTGCTTGGTATCCAAAGCCATTGTTAGGTTACATACAAAATGTTACAGAAAGCTTCTCAATCCCCAATTTGTCTTCAGCATAGCATCTGTGGAAGTGGACACTGAACTGTAAGCCTGAGATATATACATTTATATTTTCAAGAACTATTTCACATCTATACATGGGCACAAGCAGAGGTATGAACCAGATAACCTTAGAAAGCAAGAAGTTATTCACACATACTTACAATGCCTGGTTACCAACCCATCAGTTGTTTATTTCTTTACTTCTGAGCCAGATAGGTACTTAAAGCACAGGCATTCAAAACAACTAAGGAAGTCCCCTTCTGGAATTGAACTGCCCTAGGGAGAGAGGCTGCTACCCTCCACAGAAAGTGTAGTTAGAGGATAGTATTTTAAAAACTAAAATAAAACAAAAATAGCACCTGCTAGGGTATAAGTTACTATTCTTCTGTGCAGCACATGCTGCAAATGCTACATGGAGTTAGAGAAGTCTCTATGAGCTGGCTCAGCTGGCCCCTTCTCTGCAGGCCTGTTCCTAGTCTGGGCAATGCCTACATGTAAAACAGAAAAGGACATGCAAACAGTGGACCCAGCCATGCATCCTGGTCAGCAGCCAGGGGCTTCGTTTCTATCCCTAGGTGTGGGACCTAGTGCTGTGAGTAACCTGACAACTATTGAAGGTGCTCTCACTCACCCCATCTCCTTCTCCTGGGCATTTCAAATGTAAATGTGGAAATGGACGTGTGAAAAGCTCCTGAGAAGATTTGCATATATCCCCACCGTGAACATTTTGGGGACACCTTTTAATTAAACCCTTCTTTGATATATTCTTCCATTTTTATTTATTTCTCTAAATATCTTTCTAATCATTGCATTTTAGTATCCCCCTAATGTGCTTACCATAGTGCTTTGTAACAAGTAGGTGCTTAGGTAGATATTAAGTAGAATAATAAAGTGTTTTGCACACAATATGCCACAGATGATAGGGGGAATAATACTAGAGGAAGAATAGTTGGTATGTGTAGGGAATACATAGTTAACCTTAACATGAAGGTTATCCTAGGCTTGGGTACTCCCCAGATCATGATTTTAAGGGTTTCATGGTCCTTTTCTAACTACACTTTTCCTTTCTTTCTTTTTTTTTTTTTGGTACTGTGGATTGAACCCGGGAGTATTTAACCTGTGAACTACTCCTGCAGCCCTTTTTGCTTTCTGTTTTGAAACTTGTTTTCCTTAAATTGCTGAGAGGCTTATTGAGTTGCTAAGGCTGGTCTTGAACCTATGATACACCTGTCTCAGCCTCTCAAGTACTGGAATTACAGGTGTGTGCCACCAAGCCTGGCTTAAATACACATTTTAAGATTATCTCTATAGATTCTGTGTTCTCTCATCCAGATAAACTGCTATGTTGCCATATACTTTGACTCTAAACATCCTTGCTTGGATCTTCCTCCAGGCGTGTCATGTCAGTTTCTTCCTAACGGTGTGTAGAGCACTTCAGCATAATACACACAGCTCTGTGAAACTAGATCTCTATTGCTATCATAACTTTCAAGCTACGTCACTTTGTGAATAACCGAAGCAAGAACTTTGTGCCTGGACATCTGGACTTAAGGAAAAATGAAATATGCTTGTAGGTGAATCTTAGCCTGCATTTACTTTGCTCATTTTCTGATTCCTCTCCATTATGAATTAGCAGACTGGAAGCAAAAGACAGTAAGTAAAATGAACCGTGCAGTTGGACGTGAGGGTAACCACATGGAGAACATTGAGAAGCATGAGACTTTTAAGTTTTTGTCTGAATTTTAATTCAGAGTTTTGTGCCCCATATTGAAAAATTAGAAAAGCATTAGATGAGGAAAGGAAAAGGAGAAGGAAGGAAGGAAGCAAGGAAGGAAGGGAAAAAAGCACTATAATGGCACTTATAGTACTTTTTGTCCTGGGTGTGGGATGAGTTTAAATTTCTGCAAGGGATGTCTTTGACCTACATGTGCTATATCCTCAGAGTTAACCCAGAGCAGAGGCACCTCAGGTGAGAGGAACACGTGACACTGAGCCAGTGGAGGATTCTTCTGAGAGATGAGCTGGTGAGGGCAATTACATACAACTAGTTTAGGTCACATGAGACCCTGACACTGTTAGGAAACTGAAGAGAAGGTATATGAATACATCAAAATGTTCATGAATACTTATTGCCTGCAGCTTATCTATTTCCTTAAAGATTTGCTTTTAAGGGTAAGATTTCACAAAAGCAGGAGCAGAGTTTTTGTGATCGGATAAGATGTAATCTCTCTGTACCAGTTTCCATTATATCATGTGGCCAGTTTCACAGGCACACCATTAAGACCAAGATGCTCAGCGTGATTCTGGCAACTAAATACAAATATATGGAGTATGAGACACATACTTCTCACACATTGAAAGTGGGCATCTTCTGGTGCTCAGAACATTGACTAGTAATTTTCCACTGTACTATATTTAACTGAGGCTTTTTATAATACAGGGATGCCAATTAATAATTGTTCTACTTCCCGGTGGCTGAGCATCATAGTTATTATATCAGAAAACATCATCCATGATATAAATAGTGATTTTTATGTTGCATTAGGGGAAGTAGATTCTGCTATTATACTGCTAATATTGTACAGACTTTTCACCAAAAACATTGGCTTTTGTAAACAGCCTTTGTTGTGCACCCGCCATATAAAAACCACAGTATGAGGGACACATTAGGAGAATGAAAATATGAGGCAAAATCTCTCACCAGGTTCTTTGAGTAAGTGAAGCATATGCTTGACTACTAGGGCAGTTAAACTTTCATGGCTGATCTCCAAACCTTAATTAGAGTTCCAGAAGATTCTTTATAGCGTGCTCTCTCTATCTTCCCCACCCCCAAAAGAATTTCTGATTTTCCTTGCTTCTTTCCCCTTATACACCATTAACCCAACTGTTAACTATTGTCCCTCACAAGGAGTGCAAACTTCCTCCCTTTTTTACCAGTTTCTGATTTTGGAGTGGCATACCACTGAATCCACAGAGTGGACTGTTAATTGGGTACAGTTCAAACTAAAAACGTGCCTATTCATAAACGTTATTTTAGCTTTTATTAAAATTATGCTTGATAAAATTTTTTAGTCCTTTGAAATATATTTTAGTGTTTCAAAAATTGAATCCTTTATAAAAGTAATCCAGTGGTCCAGTTCTAAGTTCAGTTTAAGTCAGTGCTTATTTTTAACATCTCATAAATAAAAGAACATCACACAAGATAGTTAGCTGTAAAAGAACACGTAGGAAGGAACGACATCATTGGCTGGGCTTACTAAATCGTGATACTCATTTTCAATCCTGTCACCAATTTTGCACAGGTTTCTAGTTGCAGCTTTGCTAGTAAATTTCCATCTTCAGTGATACCAGTCAGCTCCTAATTCAGCTAGTGGAAAGGTGTATTATTTATGTCTAACAAATGGGTTTAAAACCCCACTGAAACTTTTTGCTAAAGGATTTATGTTCAAAGTCTTTAGCTTACACACAGTGCCTCCCCCCGTCCCTAGTATAACACCTTCCAGTGGCTTTGTCAATAAAATCATACCACAGTGGAAACATTTCCAAGTATCCATCTCTACCTTTCCAAGCCAGGTTCGAGGTTAGTGCCCTGTAACTTAGACTCTTATTTAAATGAAAAAGTCTGGGGGTGTGGCTTAGTGGTAGAATGAGTAGCATCATCGACCTTAAATGTAAAGATCAAGTATGTTTATTGTTATAATAAAAACTCTGCCAAATAGACTGCTCCCTCAGCCCCTTTTCTACACAAACACACACACACACACACACACACACACACACACACACACACACACAGTCTTGTAAAAGAAATAAGTGCATTCATCTTAAAGTTATTCAGTTCTTGTGAGTGGTTTGCAATAGATGATTGTGAAACCTCTCATGATTTAAAATGTTTTCATGATTATTCCCCTTCTCAGTATAAACTGTTGTCAAGATTCTACTGTGTTAAATAATAGAATCTGTAAATTGCCTAACTGGGGAGACATAAGTGGACATACTTAGCCATGAGAACTCTGCAGGAACCTCCTATCTTTCACTCAGGACTCTTGGGCACCACCTGTGACCATCAGACCTCTTGCATTAAGTAAGACAAAGCTTAATATTCTCATTTGCATATTAAATACATAGATTTTGATAGAGTCTTCTTGTACCCCAGAATGTCCACTACTACTTCAGAGACCAAGGTTTCAGTGTAGACCACATGGGGAACATTAAAATACTTTCGCCACTTCCCAGACCATTTAAGTCAGAATCTCCAGTGATGGGACCTGTGGTGTTTTTTATAGTCCCCAGGTGATGCTAATGTTCATCCAAGCTTGAGAAGCACTCATCTGAAACTGGGGTCCACACCAACTACCTGGGGATCTTGTCAGCCTGGAGATTCATATTGGACACGCAATGAGGCCTAATCACTCACATGTCTTACCAGCTTCCAGAGTCTGCTGGTGGGTGGACTTTACCTCTTGGAGCATAAGGGTGCCATCAGCCCTCCAGGATGTTCTGTTTTGTTCTTCAGGTCTCAAGGCTGCTGGTGGGCCATGGAGCTGCAGCCCTGTCAGGAGGGCCTCAAGCTCCAGTTACTGCTGCTGTGTGGCATGGAATTTTATTGTGAACAAGAAATAACACTATCCTCATCTGTGAAACCAAGATAGCTGTTAGATGTGTTCTTGACTTTTATGCTCTATATGTTGAACAAAGAGGGAACAATAGCATAGTTTGGTCTTCTCACTGTAAGGTGAATTTATGCTTTTCTGGAGAAGCCAGGAATTACAGACTAGTTACCTCAAAAAATGTTGAATTCGAGGGATGAGAAGGAGAGGAATCAAAAATATATATCATTGATAGCATGGGTGGGAATTTTTATTTTCTTTTTATTTCTAGCTTTGTGAGCAATTGTGACCTTCATATAAGAATAATAAATTTTGAATAAGATTAATATCTTTATGACAATAAAGTGTTACTTATATCCTGGGTTGGTATTTAGCTTGTACCCACTGATAATAGTACTAATGTTTGCTTACTTAGTGCTGAGGGTTGAATCCAGAGCCTCATGCATCTAGATAAGCATTCTACCATTGAGCCACACCTCTGGCCTTCCAGTATTAAATTGTAAAAAAGTATACCATTATTGTTGCTTCCTCAAGTTCCTAGAGTGACCCTAGTGACCCTGATCCTACCCCAGGATATCCTGGCCTCTACACGATCCAGCACCTCAAAGGTTGATGAGGTACAAGAAACACCTAGGGCCCTGCTCATTGTTTCTTTGGTGTCTATGTCATATCACTGGTTAAATATTTAAATTTCATCCTAATTTATGCCAGACTATGTAATCATAATGGCAAGACATCTTAGCCATTATTGAATCCAATTACCAAGTTACGGAAGTGAACCTTTCATATACAAAGGTTAAGAGACTAGTCTCAGATCATGCCAGAGACCCAGTAGTCTCCTAATTTCCTGGGCAGGATTGCTTCCTCTCCAATACTAGTCATTATATCTTCTCTTCAGTTTCTCTCCAGCCTTCTTAGATCACATTTCTGGACAAACATATCAGAAAAGAAGATACCATATTTTTTTTGTAGGAATAGTTTTTGGTCTGACACTAATATTGTGCTAGGCTATGAGAAATCTATCAAACAGTCCATGATGTAATGCAATTTACAGCATTATTGGAAATTCTGTACTTAGAGACATAAAGCAGGTAAGTAGCAGTGCCAGGCAATACATAGCTTGGTGCCCAATGAGTGTGTCATGAAGATGATCAGCGACACAAGAAGATAAGAAAGTTGGGAACATCTTAAGTGGGCGGTGGATAGGATTCTGGGAAGACTGAGGCCCACTACACACCTTTCTTCCTCAGATTTATAGGTCAGCTTTGAAGTTGGAGGCCACTGCTATTTTAACTTTATAAATGTAAAACTCCTATGCTGTGTTTACCACCTACACATCCAGATTGTTTCTGCTTGAAATTTTGAATCTATTACTTAAAAGTTTTCCCTTCATACCTCCCAAATTTATATCTCTGTGTAATTCATTCATCTTATATCTTATACCCATGAATAGAAAATAAGAGAACAAAGCATTTTCATAGAATCATAATTAACTCGGGTAAAATTATTCAGAAATTTCTATGTATGCGATTGTTTTTAATCGCATACCAGCACACCAGCTCTCTCTTGACAGCCTCTTCTTTTTGTTTTCTATTGCCTTAGGTTGAAAGATTAATATCTTCTTTAACTCATATCTTTCCAGCAAGAAATTGAGTTAATTGCAGGTGTTGATGTTCTGGAAAGGTTAATATTTCCTATTACCGAATAAAGAGAACTTTAAAATGTGTGACTTGTATGTAAATGGTGCCCATAGAAACTGGAAAAGTGAAAGAAGTGGTCCTATTGGATGTTCTTTGATTGCAAGCACAGAAGAGGTTAGTGAAAGGTTAACTTCCTTCTGAGAGGCATTTTCTATATAGGTTCCTTGGAGTGAAGATCAGAATGTTATCAGAAATGGACGGTAGCTCAGAGGACACAGTGAAAAGGAAGTAGGAGCTAAATTTAGAAATAACACGAAAACTTTTCAGAAACAGAAATATAGCAAAGAACACAAAAGAAGCAATATGCATTTTTATCTTCCTGAGAAAACATTATGATTTGGTATGTCCTTTTGAGTTATGTAAAGATAGATTTGATTTGTTGTATTTCATGACCAGTGTACATCACCAGTCACTTAAGCTTTTCATGGGAAACTCACCAGAAATAAAGGGGCTGTATAATTACCTGGCAAAGTCTTCATGCACATGTATTTGGGTGTCTTAGATAAGGTTTTGATGAGATTGTGGTTTTTGCATGTTTTAAAAACTCAACATTGAGATGAATGCAACTTAATGAGATTTGGGATATTTTATAGAGAAAACAATGCTTTTTTATGTTACCCTAAGTCAACATGCTTCTAGTTGGAGAGCAGTTGTAACAGTAAAATAAACGCCAGTGGTTATTATAATTAAAAATTTAAAACTACATTTCCTTGAGGTATAAAACTGATAGTGCTATATACAGCATGTTGGTAGACATTATTTTATAATTTTTGGAACAGTTCCCCAAGGTTCACTGAATACATAAAGTATCAGCCAAAGTATTTCACCATAGTTCCTTTTGGATCAGACCTGAAGTACGAACTAAGGATCACTTCTATTTACTGACCCTAGGTGTGTGTGATTATTATTCTGCTTTATGTATATTATTATGTTTAATCTTATAACAATGCTGTGAAGGTGTTATAGAACTTCACTTTAAAGATAAGGAAATTGAAGCATATTGAAGCCCCAAAGTCACAGACCCTTATTGTGCACATGAAACCCCTAACATCCCAAAGCAAGCAGTACCTTTGGTATCTAATGCATGCTTTGATTTTCTTGGTTTGATTGATATGTATTGGAACTCAGAATATAAGCATGTAGGGCATAAATTAAAGAACTGGTAAGGAAAAATTATTGGAAGGTCCTAGCTGTACATTTTTTAATGAATCCTAGATGAGAAGCTAAGAAAATGGCATGCTGGTGGGAGTCAGATCCCAGATGAGCCTCTGTTCTTCATATGGGGAGTACATAAGCCTTCTTGTCACACAAAGAATTCAAGAGTTACACACTAGCCCTGCAGGAAGTTTGGGCTTTAGGCAGGCATAAACTCAAATGACTTCAGAGTTGGGCAGAAGTCCCAGTCTACCTGAGATACAGATACTTTCAGTTTACACCTGTTGTCCTAGTGTCCCACCAGTTTAGCATTTGTCCCAGTTTTACACTTTCTTATTAATAGCTTCATTAAAATAAGCCAGAACAGATTTGATAGGCCTTTCCTTTGTGTTTCCAAGATCCTGCCTGTGCAGTTAACTAATTTTCTCACTTTAACACTTGGTTAAATCCAAAACTTGCTCCAACTCTTTGCCACATCCTTCCCAGATGCAATGTTAAGTGTATCTCACTTTTAAAGACAGCACATGACATTTCTGCCAAAATGGAGTAAGCTCTGACAAGTATGACTGAGGACACCAATCCTTTTTAGTGTCAAAGGTAGTGGAGAGGCATGTGGTACTGCTGCCTATGCTGTCTACCTGTATCAACCAGTCATGCTGTGCTGTGCCAGCTGTGAGGCCCACAGATACACTAGACCAGCAGTGAGCAATGGTCTGTGGGAAATTTTATGACATGTATGAAAAAAAATGTGGAAAATCGAGGCTGAACAATCTTACCATGGTAGTCTGAATGCTTTTGCTTCAGTGACTTTATCATTTACTACTTGGTGCAAATCTATAATTATTTTTCATTGATAATGCCTTTTTTGTATAGCAGATCTTTTTGGCCACAATCAGCTTTTAAAAACCTTAAACTGCATGTTTAACAAAGTTAACACTGAGTTTTATTTCTCAAGAAAGTCAATGATAATGTCTAACTCGTTTAAAAATTGTTTATTGATATATAGCATCCACAATTATAGACATAGCAATAACTTCACACAAAATTTAAAAGACATAGATCTCGAAAAATGATCTCTATCTACTTATAAAGTTAGCTGATATTTTGAGAAGACTATGCCCAAAGATAATATGGTAGCTTTGTGCAGCTGCAGGAAATGCATTTTCATATCATTCTTTGGAGGTATGAATTTTCATTTAGATCAAATGTCTTTCCTTCTAAATTAATTGAGTACATTTTTATTCCAGGTGGTCTTAGACTTGTATAAAAAATAAAGCTATAACTATTAATTCTTAATTCTCTTAAGCGGAAGACAACTTTGCAAATAATTGATGGTTTATTTTTTTCCCTATCAATGTATAGACTCAGAGTTGAAGCTCTTAAAAGTTCATGTTGATAAAGTGAAATACCTAACATGGTTTTATATGCTATAGTAAATGTTTTCTTTAAAAAAATGTTTTTAAGCCGGGCGTGGTGGCGCATGCTTGTAATCCTACCATTTTTGAAGGCTGAGACCGGAGGATCCGGGTTCGCGGCCAGCGTCAGCTGCTTAGTGAGGCACTCCGCAACTTAGTGAGACCTGTTTCAAAATAAAGAATAAAAAATAGGACTGAGGGTATAGCTCAAAGGTAGAATGCCTCTGAGTTCAATCCCCAGTACCGCAAAAAAAGAAAAAAAATGTTTTTAAATTCAGGTGTGGTAGCTGATTCTTGTAATCCCAGTACTTGGGAGGCTGAGACAGGAGGATCTGGGTTCACAGCCAGCCTCAGCTACTTAGTGAGGCCCTCTGCAATTTAGTGAGACTCTGTTTCAAAATAAAGAATAAAAAATAGGGCTGGAGGTGTAGCTCAAAGGTAGAATGCCTCTGGGTTTAGTCCCTAATACTGCAAAAAAAAAAAAAAAAACATATATATTTTAAGTCAGTATCAGAAATAAAAGTATTTTGTGGTAATGATATGAAATAGTTCTTGATGGAGCATAGTGTCATGCTAAAGGCTGTTTGTATTAAATTAAGAAGCCTGTGGGTATTTGAATTAGTTACGGCTCACGTATAAGTTACAGTTGTGTCCAAATAAGCTTCAGTAACCTGCCATTTGTGAATTTTTACTTCTGAAAAGTATTTGTAAAAGAATAGTAGTCTGCACTGATACAGAAAGTTCATATGAAAATATTTGAATTGAAATATTTATGTATTTCCACTTGAA
The DNA here is from genome assembly GCA_004027655.1 of Graphiurus murinus. Taxonomy (NCBI): domain Eukaryota; kingdom Metazoa; phylum Chordata; class Mammalia; order Rodentia; family Gliridae; genus Graphiurus; species Graphiurus murinus. Next base: position 39,627 of record PVLC010005786.1, read on the forward strand.
AAACATAATAATGTAAGAATACCTTCCATTTTAGCAGGATTTATTCTGAGGTTAACAGGTACCTTAGCCTCCAAAGAGAGAATATTTATGAATTAAATAACATTAAGATGTGTAAAAAAGGGCTCAATTGAAAATGTTAACAATTTTGAATTTATTAACCAAAAATGGTTAATAGAACTTTTAAGAATACTGAAGGTAACTGTATAAAATAGATAAATATATATCTCTACTGAAAAAATTAGTTTTATGAAAGATTTCAAGGATACTATTTTAGAAACAGATATGGCTAAGAACATGATTCAAGTACAATAAGGTGCCAACAAATATTTCTGCTCATGGTTTTCTTTTTTAAATCTGTGTGGACATATGAAAGTTGTATTTTTAGAAACAAATTGAAAAAAATTTTAAATATACACATTTCCTTGAAAAATACCAATGTAGTAACATGGATTTGCTGGTCAACAAATACTTCAATTATATATAACTATTTTAGTAGCCTTTTTATACTCAAAAGTTCATGGTATAGACACTAAACTGTATCATCATACTCTTAATAGAAAGTTATCAGCTTCGTAACACCGGTCTTGATAACTTTCTGCAGTTTTCTTACATGTAATCTTCCTAAAATTTGAGTTCTTATCAAATTAATAAATTACATAACTTCTGTTTATTTTTAAAACTTGGCTGGTAAGATGTGGGTTCTCTTATTTCTCTTATTCCTACTCAAAGGCTGAATATTTCCTTACTCTTTCTTATAGGACAGACAGCTACAACTGCTGTTGTTTCTTTTCATATTTTTACTAATGGGGCAGTTTTTTTATTCTACAACTTAAATGGACACTTAGGCAAGGTGTTCAGAAAGGTCCTTTCCTTCCCCAGAATTCTGGGAAAGGGAGTCTTTCCCTTTCTGTTCTTCTGAACCCAGTTTCTGGACTGTTAGAGGCTACATTGGTGAGAATTCACAGGGGATATTCCAGAAAGACGATAGCCCCTGTCCTGGACCGGGGAACACTCAGGAGCACCTGGCCCTCCCTCTATTAAAAAGCTTGTTCATTTTATGTATGTATGTATGTATGTATGTATGTATGTATATATGTACGTATGTATATCTGTCTGTTTGGCTTTATATGAAAATCTACCAACCTGAGCAGAGACATCTTCTTTATATTGTTCCTATTGTCTAAATAAATAAGTAAAATCCCAAGCCAGCAGCCACATACTCCTCTGGTTAATAAGATTGTAGGCACACAGACATTACAAAGAGCTAAAATGATTAGATTTTCTGAGAGGTAATATCAGGAAATGAACCACATATAATAGGTGACCTCAGAAATGACGATGATGTGAATCTATAAAGCTGGCATTTACGTATTATGTCGCAGTGGGGGAGAATCAGTCAGGAAGTTGTTTTGTTTATGTAAAGTCAGCCCCCAGTTGGTTGTTGAGGGTCTCAGTCCCCAGTCAGTGCTTTTAAAGCGTGATCCACTAGTACACCAGTCCCATCAACAAATTGAAGGGAAGAGAGCCTCAGCAGTCAAACAGGTTTGAGAAACCCAGTATCTCCAACTGTAACTTAAAGCTCATGGATTCCCAGAACCATTCCTTCTTAAAGCTTCTGAGTTCTGCAGTACAGACATCTGTTGTTTCACATCTTATATGACCATCATTCTCCACTCTTACCTTAACTTCAGAATCCATCTGTTAAGTAAGTAGCTATTAAAATCCCAACTGATTATTGTTCCACAAATATTATTTGAAGACAACTGTACAGACATTGCCCAATTATTTTGAATCTTAATGAATATGCATATATTTGGGTGGTCCTGGGGATTGAACCCAGAGGCATTCTTCCTCCAAATTAAACCCCCAGCCTGCTTTTATTTCTCATATGGAAACAGGGTCTCACTTAAGTTGTGGAGTGCCTCACTAAGTTGTTGAGGCTGGCTTCAAACCTGTAATCCTGTCTCAGCCTCTCAAGTACTGGGATTACAAGCATGCACCACAACACCTGGCCTGTGCATATCGTTAAAAGAATCTCCCTTCCCAATTTCTTTTTTATCACACTGTGTCTTTGTATAAACTCTGAAAATAAACTTTATTTGGTAGTGCTTATAATGCGTGCATGCACTCGCGCGTGCGCGCGCGCACACACACACACACACACACACACACACACACTCTCACAATGATATCACCATAATAATCATAAAGATTCTATGTAGGACTTCACAGAGTGTAAGATTTTGTCTTGCACCCTAAGATTTTACAGACCTAAGAGCAAGATTCTTTGCAATGGAACCATGTAATTACATCAACACACTCTGAAACTACTTGGTGTATGTTATCAGTGCTACATCAAGCATCTGACCTACAGTGACATTGATACTTGTAATGATGATATAACAGATAAACATGAAGTAAGAAAAAGACAAGCATAGAACTAAATAGAAGAATGTTTACATGGAAAATTATAGTGATAGCACCAAAAGAGAAATTGAGTTCTTTGAACAGAAAAATATTTTAAATGATAAAGGAGGAGTGTTTCCTCCACTCAAGAGGGAATCTGCTCTGTGTTAAAATAAGCAAATATAACCTATAGGGAAGCAAAACCAACAGGAGAAAAATATCTTCAGCAAATGTTTTTGGGAAACCCAGCATGCCTTATAGTTATCAATTGCCCTGGCTAATACCATAATAGAGATAAAAAATGAAAGTCTAGTAGATAGAGGAGCAAATTTAATAATGGGTCAATCAAATTGTAAAGTATTAATGCAAGTAGAATAATATATGGTCATTGAATAAACTTATTAACATTTGGTATTAGAACATTTTATTTAATATAAATTCTCCATTTTATCAATGTGTCTAGTGCATTGCCTGACTCATGAGAGATAAATATTTGTTGAAGTAAGTAATTATTAGCAGTAATTTGGAGATACCACAAGATTTCATAGTATTAACAATACTTTCTTAGGCATTTTACTCACATCTCTTTTAATTTTCCTAACATCCCTACAATGAATTGTGGCCCCCATCTTTTAGATGTGGACACATGTTCAGAACAGTTGAACAACCTGCCCAAGGACTGGTACTTGACAGAAGATTGAAACCTAGTTTTGTCCCAGGCTGTTGTCAAGTTCTTCTTCATCTCTACTATGGCTCCCTGAATTATTTAGTGAGAGACTCAGTAGTTTCCACCAAATACCATGGGAGATGGGTACTTAGCAAAGAAGAATCAGTAAATGATCCCTACCACTACAGGATTCCATGCAGACCTGTAATCTTGATGAAGGGTTTTAAAAGGCCATGTCATGTAGTAATTTGTAATTTTGCTGAGCCATGAGTTGAATCATAAGCGTGGATAGACTGTTTTGTGGAAATGAGTCACTCACAACCTGAACCCAGCCAGCAGCAGCTCAGTGTGACTTTGTTGTTATTTGTCATTTATGCAGTAATATCCATAAAAAGATACAGCAACAGTAACTCTCCTTGTGTGTATATGTACCTGGAAGAAGGTCAGCTGTTCAGGCTGTGATGAAGTCAGGAAAGGTGAAGCAGTCTGATAAATGACTGTTTGTGTCCAAGTTTTCTGCAGAAAATTATATGCTATGGGGTATTTGCAAATTTGAGGACTCAGAGATCCAATATCTAGTAAGGGCTTCCAGAATGTTATGTCACATTTGAGCAAATTAAGACTTGGGGACTTACCCAAGGTCGTAGAAGCTAGAAGGTATTTACCATGGTTTATCTTTTGTTATTTTTCCTTTTAAATAACTAGTAGCTAGCCGGTGCATGCTTGTAATTCCAGAATTTGGAAGGCTGAGTCCAGAGGATCTGGGTTTGAGGCCAGTGTCAGCTGCTTAGTGAGGCCCTCTGCAACTTAGTGAGATCCTGTTTCAAAATAAAGAATAAAAAAAAATAGGGCTCAGAGGTAGAATGCCCCTGGGTTCCATCCCCAGTACCACACACACACACACACACACACACACACACACACACAACTATTAGCTTTAGCAGTCAGGCTCTACCTTTAAGTATTCTATATGCATTATGTAATTTAATCCTCTACAGTGAATGCTACTATTACCCCTCTTTAACAGATTGGAAGAATGAGGCAATCCTGAAGCAGAGGTTTTGAGATGTTAAGTACCTTGTACAAGGTCATACTCAGAACTGGGTGGATGTGGAATTATAACACAAGCAATCTGGCTTTAGGGTCCATTCTTATACTCTATGCTTCCTTTGAGCAGAAGAAAACAAAACAAGAAAAGGGTGTTTTGGGGTTTTTTTTCCACAATTAATTTCAGAGTTTGTAGTTCTTTTTTTTTTTTTTTTTTTTTTTTTCTTTAGAGTCAAATGCCAAATGGAATAGGCAACAAGCAAAAGAATAAGGTAAAAAGATGTGAGCCTCAGCTGAGAATTAAAACAGACTCTGGTGGTGGTTCCCAGCATTTCTGATTCAGAGGTCATCTGTCATTGGGCACTCCTTCAAACAGAGCAGGCCTAATAAGCTGAATATTTGCATGTAAGAACTTCAGTAAAGTGGAAGTTACCATTTGGTTTTCTGCTACCAGAATAAGTGTGACATTCCAGTCTGAAGCCACCTTGAGCTGTTAATGAGTTTTTGAAAACCCTTCCAAAGTGGCCATGAGATCTTATTTCATCTGAAAGCTTGGCCTTCAGTGGGCAAGGTAAGACCACTGTGGTAGGATCTCAATTCCTCCGTCTTTGCAGAAGCGACCATGGAAATATCAACATGTCTAAGAGTTACTCAAATTTTATGACCATTGAGTCACAAAAATAAGATCTTACCACATTGGTACATCTTGTGGTTTCCATGTGGTCTATCCCTAGAATCCTGCCAGAGTTCTTGAGAGTACCTACTTACTCTCACAGTGTTCCTTCTAGGCCTGCTACCAGCTTGCTAAGAATTCTGAAAGCTAGCATTCAGCATTAAAGATTTCCATCCAGTTTGCTCAACTATAACTTAAAATGAAGAAAATTATATCTTACATTTCACTTATATGATTAATTCATACCCTTTTTGCTTTTCTACAGTGTTCAGAGTAGAAAAGAATTTACTTGTTATTTATAATATTATTGAAGGAGATGTCTCTTCCTTTTCATCATAGTTAGCTTTTTTATTAATAATTTAGTATAATTTTTAATTTTATGATTTTATATTTGACATTTGGGAAAATTAGAAGGATCTAATTTATCTCTCTACTCTAATGTACTAAAAATTTTATTTCCGTATGCAGAATAGTTTTTACAAAAGAATTAAGAAGATTGCTCTTCCATTGGGGATATTTATGTCAACAATTTTTTAATTCTGTATATGTTTTGTAAAATACTGTCATACTTTTAAGTAACTTTTAGAGAACCTCAGATAAAAGCTCTTACATAAATGCAAATTGCAGTTGATTATACTTGAGTGTCATTTTCTAAAACAGCAAGGATGGAATTCTTGGTTTAGGAGGCAGGAAAAGTGACTTAGAAGTTCTGCCCTGGGTGAATTCAACATGGTGACTACAGTGTGCATTTAAGGCAGTATTCTTTCTTAGGTGATAGTTGACTATGTTATGGTTTCATCACTGAAACAAACAAACAAACAAAAATATATAGCATTCACTATAGAAGTTTAACTTCCTCACACCACTGGAGTTTTTTCCACAGTTAAAAGAAAGTGGCATGTTTATTTTGTCCCCCAAGCTTCCCCACCTTGGAAGCCCTTCCTGTGCATATTCACTTGGCAGCTGACTCCTGTCCTCTCTGACACTTCATTGGCTTCTTCCTTTCATGCTGCTTTGTGCTTGCTTATGTACAAATTTAACGGCATTCTGCCTTGTCTTGTCAGCTATTGTTTGAAGTAGTTGAGTTGCCTTATATTATGGACAGGGAAAATTGACTTATATGGAGGTAAAGTGATTTCTCCTAAGGGTTATGGCTTTTGTTATATGTAAACCAGAACTAGAAGCTAAATGTCCATATTCCTAGCTTAGTTCAATTTCCACTCTGCCTTCCTTACATCTTTCACTTGGCAAATATTTAGTGAACATCTAGTAGGTGTCGGGCAATTTGCTAGGTCCTGTTAATGCAACATGGAGCCTATCTTGAATGTATACTCTGACTAGGGAGGAAGATACTAGCAAACATCACATAAATATACCTATACCAATTACTGAATGAATAAACACTGTTAAGAATTATGTAGTTCTATGAGAGTAGGTAATGGATGAAAGATTGCATTGAGAAACTGACTTTAATTTCTAGGATGTCATCCTATTTATTTGTACTTTTAAATGAAGTTAAATTGGACAAATATTTGTTGTATGCACACTTTGTCCTGAGCCCAAAAAGAAATTAAAGCTTCTCAACCACAACTCTATCATTGTATAGTATAAAAGAAGGAAAAGTTAAGACATACCTGTTAACAGATGTATGTATCTCTCTCTCTCTCTCTCTCTCTCTCTCTCTCTCTCTCTCTCCCTCCCTCTCTCTCTCTCTCTATATATATCTATATATACATATATACATATATATGTATGTATATATTTATATGTATGTTTTAATTTTTACATGCATATGTGCATATATATATATTTTTTCTTTTTCTTTTTTGAGAAGAAGAAAATCAGAAAAAACTTTCTGTAAGAGATGACATTTGATACAGCCCTGGTCAAAAGCTTTTTGAAGAAGGTACAAAAAGGAAGAGGGAAAGCATTTTAGATACAAGAAAAAGCAAGCAGAAATAGTGTAAATAGGGAATAATTTCTGTTTCAGAAGCAGGATCTTTGTGGAATGTTCCAACTTCATACACTATTGAGAGCACTGTCTGTATTTTAATACCCTTAGAGTCAACTGGAATTAAGGATGGAAATGCAAATATTCTCTTGTTCCTACTCCTGGAGCATGTAAGCCTGTGCTTTGTTTGTTTGTCAGCTATAGGAACTGCTGCATACATGCTACACTTCATGCAGGAATTGGCTCCCTAGTTGTGTGTATCTCATTGAGGGCCAGTACACATTTAATCACAACTGTAGTTTCAATGTAGAATGCTGTTTTCTGTGAAAACAACAGAAACTGAACTTTCCAACTGCCCTCACTTGAGATATTATAGTATCAAATTCATTTTGGAAATACTACTTAACTAACCTTTGCCCAATTTAGAGAGGAGTTTCAGCTCTTTCTCCTTATACATAGTGGAATCGTTTATCTAAATATTACTATAGTAAAGTGCTAGAGGATTATTCATTCACCAGAATGCGTTAGCAAGTCCCCACAGTGCCGCCTACTGTGTTCCAGGTTCTGCACAGGAACTTGCTGTTACTGGTAAAGCTCATTAGGGGAGCAAGTGGAGAAGAATCTTTTAAAACAAATGTTGCAAACAAGTGGCCCCCATTCCAACTCAGGCACAGTTAGGCTTTATTCATCTTTTATAGGGCTGCCAAGAATTAAAATCAAATATCTTCAAAAGATCTGGCTTTTGGGCTTCCTTTGAAAAAATTGGAGGATCTGGCCACAATGGGCTTAGTATTCTGAAGGGCAGCAGTTATTTGGAGCCAAATAGCAACTGCCTTCTTTAATTAGGGAATGTATTTCCCAGTGTGACACGGTCTCCATCATTCCCTAGTACCTAGGCCTAGTATATTTTATTCATTCTGTGGTCTCCAATAGCAATTCTGTGTCCAACCAGGCAATTAAATTATGATCACAGCAACTTATATCTGTGTGATACTTTATCACTTGCAATAGTTATCAATTTGTCACATGCATCAGAATCATTCAGAGGTCCTCCTAAGAACAGGGATTCTGAGCCTCCCTCTCAGAGTCTGTGATTCTCACTGGATCTGTATTTCTAGCAAATCCCAGGCATTACTGATGATGCTGGTTTGGAAAGCATCTCTTGAGAATCACTGACAAACAGTACCGTATCTGACTTGCACAAAGCCACATGAGGTTGGGAGTGTGCGTGCGTGCGTGCGTGCGTGCGTGCGTGTGTGTGTGTGTGTGTGTAGGGGGGGGTGTTTCCCAGCAGAAATAGCATTTGGGAGGAATTAACCCCTTATGTAGAATCATAAGATGAAGCAGAGTCAGATTACAGACCATGACTTTATACTCCATCTAGCAGGAAAATACCTGTATACATCCCTGCTTCTCCCTCCAGGATTCACAGGTATTATCAAAAGAACCCTATCAAAGAGTTGTAGCCATGGGGAATCTAATTTAGGATTATACCAGGGGAGATCACTGTCCTATCTCAGGACAGAGTTAGAATTTGTTCATATGAATGAGAAGGGCAGAAAGGGAAGGGTTACAACCTCATGTTAGACATATCTGCTGGTGTCAGGCAGAGTGGAGGAAGCCCCATATATTTAGTAGAGGGACAGTTCTCCAGGTGGAGCAGATGGGTCTAGCACAAGCTTTGGGATCGAGGAAGTACACTATGAAGTAACAGCAAAACACAGCACGGAGGACTCCTGAAGAAACTGATTTTGAAGAGTGCCTCTCAGAAAGATCTAGCATTGAAGCAGACCCCATCTAGGGTGGGATTCAGGAGCAGGATTTCAAGCTGGTAATATTGCTACTGGGTTAACAAGGCAGTCTCCTGGACTGGGACTAACTACAGAAAGCAACCACAGGGATTCATTTTCCTAGATCTGGGTACAGAATGGAGCGAGGGCTTCTTCATTGCTAGATTGATTTGTCATGGTCAGAGCAGAACTACAAAGGGGGTTTCTTAAGTCTTAAGTGTGTTGAGCTTCTTAAAACATTAAGTCAAAATTAGTCCACTAAAAAGAGGCCCCTTATAAGTTAGGGAAGAAAAAAAAAAGTAGAGATTGGTATCCAAACATGGTTTAACATGGATTAAATTTGTTAAAATTCTGACTGCTTAATATTCTATTATATGAGTAATTTGGCTATGATATAATCATGATAGCCATTCACTAACCTTGTTTAAAAGTTTGTATTTCTGTGCAAAATCAAGACTGTTTCAATAATTACCAGCCATCTGCCTCCAATTTCCAAGTTAATTACTTATTATATTTATGTTTATTTGAATATTTATATGTATATCCAATTTGCATATATATTACATTCAATGAAACCTAATTTGATTGCAACTATTAGACAGTGGTATATTCTGGCTAATTTGAGAATAAATAAAATTTTCCTAATGAAAATAAGGCATTGTTTTTTCAACTTTGTTGAAAAATATTTAAATGTCTTTAACTCTTTCCTGCTAAATGTAGTATAATGAAAATAACAAAGAACTTTGCATTATAAAAATTTGAGTGGAGTCCTCAATCTAATAATGTAGATAAGGCAGATATAAATATTTTGGAGTTGAGCATGGTGGTATATACCTATAATCCCAGTTAATTGGGAGACTGAGGAAGTAGGATCAGAAGTTTGAGGTTAGCCTAGGCACTAGTGAGACCATGTCCCCCCCAAAGTGAAGATGGATGGGAATGTGGCTCAGTGGCTGAGCACTTGCCTGACATGCACAAGGCCCTGAGTTCCATCCCCAGTACAATCAATCAATCAGTGTAAAAATAAAATATTTTGGAAGTTGGGATGTGTAGGACTGGAGGGGGATTTATTATTGTTGTTCTAATTAAGTCATTAATATTAACTATTCTTCTGGTGGTTTTATACCCTAATCTAAAAGCAAACTATAAAAACTAATCCTGATTAGTTGAGGACTCAGAGTAAGTTCCTGCTAAGGCATATAACACTCATAGACTGAGTATGGTATATGTTTAATTATAATAAACTAAGTATAGAGGGAATGATTAGTTAATATTAATAGTTTTAGGATTATTTGCTTACAACAGTGGTATACGTAACCCACCATCCTTATTGTCCTGGTGGGAAGGTGAACATTCTTTCTTCTAGTACCCTCTAATCAACTCTTAAGTTGCCTCAGGGTTCCTTCTAGAGGGGAAGATTTGGAGCCTAGTTCTCTCTGAGAAAAACAAAAAAATAAGAGGCATTACTTCATGGTGAACCAATTTGAAAACCAGTCTGAAAGAAGATGTTACTTGAATTATGCACAATGTAAACCAAAGGCAATTTGGAAATTATATGTACCATACACCAGCAGCAATTGGGGAAGTAATGGAAGGAATATTAAAACTCTGCTTTTTTTTTTTTTTTCTTTTTGTTAAACAGGCTCATGCACAATTAGTTCGAGAAGTTGATGTGGAGAAGGTGTCTGCTTTTGAGAATCCTTATGTAGATGCAATAAAGAGTTTGTGGAATGATCCTGGAATCCAGGAATGCTATGATAGACGGCGAGAATATCAGTTGTCTGACTCTACCAAATAGTGAGTATCCAGCCAGGAGGCCCTTGCAGTTTTTCTCTTTACCTTCATGTGAATATGCTTTATGAATATTATAACTTCTGTATTCTGTGCCCTGTATATAGCAATCAAACTTTAAAGTTAGGATAGATAGTAATCTTGTGTCAAGCTCATAAAACTAGACTATATTATAAGAGACTGGAAACACAAGTCAGAAGGAATATTTCTTGTACTGTTTTCTCTTTGAAAAACAAACAGAATACTCTGGGACTCTGATTTTACCACCTTGTCTCCTCCCCCAAATTGTAAACCAGTGATTCCCAAACACACTATTGTGACTTGAAATCTTGTGATGATAATTTTTTATACAAATTCAGTTCTTATTCATGTGCAGGAAACACCTACACACATTAGAGATTACAAATAAAAAAATGACTATGACTTCTTAAGACATAAGACTTCTTAGTTTCCAGTTTTCAGGCTCAGAACCTTGACTGCTTTCCGAGAACCACTGTTATGTTGATAGTGGATTTTCTTTTGCACGAAAATTGCATGTTAGCCTAATTTTGCATGCATTCCAGAATTATTTTGTAAGCTGTCAGTCAAACTCACTGTGCCCTGGGAAAGATTTGCATCCTAGAGAGATCTGTTAATTATCTAGATTAAATCTTGCCTAACAGAAAGAAAGTAAAGATTTTGGCAGTCAGTGGATTAATGGAACCAATGTAGTCAGCAATCTAGATAATCAGGCACTCAAAAATGTATTTTGACTTTTGGGTATTGTTTTGGCTTGGGGGTTGGTTTTTTTGGATTTTTTTTTTTTTTGGTAGTATTTAGCCATATTTCTGTCTATATTATGTTAACCCAGCATTTGCCTCTTGTTTTGGTTCTGAACAGACAGAAAAATGGGTGGAAAATATTCAGGAGCCTTAGGCCAGTTTGTCTGATAAAGTGACCCAGTGGACATGAGCAGGCCCTTGGGGAAAATAAGGAGCCCCAGTGAGCTGATTGGTGTCACTCAGCAATGCATCCTGGACCCAAGAGCTGCACACTCTGTTTTTCCAGTAAAGTTATGCTTTTGCCCTTCCAGGCATTTGTATAAATTATGATTCAGGTCAGCCATGGAAATGTTGCCTGGTCAAAATAGTTTTTGTATTCTTATGGTAAGTTTTAATTACATAATGCTAGAATGTGACATAAGATACTCTGTGTTGATTGTATTTTAACCAACATTAACCTCCTTATGTGCCTATGGAATATGTCCTCTCCTCATTCTTTTTCTTCTTCCTCCTTCCACATATCCACATCATTCTTCTTGCTCTTGATTTCTCTCCTCAGCTATTCTGTTCACCTTCCTTTACCTCTTCCTCCCATCCCCCCTTGCTCCCTTCCTCCTGAGCTCCCACTGTATAAGTTTCTGTGAGTACAGAGATGGAAAAGATGCATTCAGCTCTTGTGTGTTCCAAATCCTGCCCCCTCCACCTTTGACCAGCTGTCAGTTACTTCCTGCCCCCTCTGTCCTTCTGTTTTCTTTGCCATTTCAGATTTCATGCCCACCCCCCATGTTGCTGTTGTGTTTTATCCACCCTCCCTGTTCCTGTTCATTATGTCTCCTCCTCTTTGCTTATTTATTCCTCCACCCTTATCTTCAGTTCTCTCTGGTTCTCCTTTAACTCCTTTCTACTTTGCTACTGTGATGCTTTTACTAAAGCCTTTTATGTTTATTTTAAATCCTGTCTTCTCTCCTCCTCATTTCTTCTTTCTTTACTCATCACCTATAATTATTCTCCCTACAGAGAAGTCTTGCTGGTGGGGAAGCAGAGTTATAATACCTGTTTACTGAGGAACACCCCCCCACACACACACACACGCACAAAGAACCTGGTTTGCTTCTTGTCCTGGGATGGATGCTCTGAGAGATTTCCTTTGCATGAGGACACCTGTGTTAGCTACACAGATGTCCTCTTGAGATAAGCCTCTGTCATCTCTGATGACATTCCTTCAGATTAGTTTTGTAGATTTCTAGATATGTACCTATTACTTAGCATGAGAATCAGATGCTGCCATTATCTCTTTGCTTTGGTACAAAGAGCTGTCCTGGATAGTTTCTCCATGCCTCAGTCAGTGCTATAATCCTCAGAAAGCCACTACCTTAGAATTCTGCCACAACGGGCCAAGTCCACCATAGAAATAGTCCTGCTTGTTGGACACATTGCTTCTAATAGAGCTGGACCACTGTGTAGGGCACCTGGCACAGACTGATCCCAACCCAAGTGATTATTCTGTAACTAGTTCCGCTCTCCCCCAGTGGGGATTAGGAGAAGTTGATTTTCTAATTTATATATATGAGGCCACATATACCTAATATATGTACATATACCTAATTCTTTTCTAACTATATTTTTATGTTGAATTAATAAAGTGAATTTTAACATGTCCTTATATGCTTAGACATATTAGTATGCATCTCATAATTTTTAAAAAGAACATTTTCCTACGTAGTAGATTATACAGTATATTAGTCTGCTTTTTTGTAACTGTGACCAAAATACCCGACAAGAAAAACTTAGAGGAGGAAAGGTTTATTTGGACTCAGTCTTTCAGAGGTTCAGTCTATGGTTGACTGTCTCCAAGACAGAAATATCATGGTGGCTAGAAGAAGAGAGAGAAGGAGATGTGAGGGTGAGAGTGATACAGAAGCAGCCAGAGAGAGTGATCATCCTCAAGGCTCCACCCCCAGTGACCCACCTTCTCCAGCCAGGCCACACCTCTGAACCTTGCTGCATTGGGAACCAGGCTTTCAGCACATGAGCTCTTGGGGGTCATTCCAGAGCCAAACCATAACATACAGTATTATATCTACAACTAGTACTCAGTTCTTCTCATTCTATACTCAGTTCATATTCAGATTTCCTTGATTCTTCCAGAATGTCCTTTAGAGGTGGTAGATTTTAGGACTGCACATTGCATCTGTTTGCTAAGTCTCTTAAGGCTCCTTTAGTCTAGTAGGGACCTGCTTTATATTTCAGTGGCATGCTGAAGAGATTGACCTGGATTTGCCTGATTGCTTCACAGTGCAATTTAGCTTGTTCCCTCAGCCCATGGATTTAGGAAGTTACATTAAAGCAACTGTCATATTCAAGGTAAACATTGTGATATAATGCACTATAAGCAATGTTGTAGCCTGACTTGCCCATCGTTGAAGATTTACCTGTTCAGGTGGCAGCCCCTCCCAGGATTGTAAAGTTTCCTTTTTCTTTCTCTCGGTGTTACTTTGTCACTGAACAATCTCTAGTTCTCTATCAACTCTTCACCTAAAGCTTTTAATTCCAATTGATACACTTTGCCTGATTTAATAATTGCGCTAGGAATTGTAAAAGGACAATTTTCTACTTGTATCACTTGATCTACATTGACATCCTTCTGTAGAAGGAGTATAAGGTCTATCCTTAACAGATGCTATTTGATTCCCTTGAAAAATAAATTTCCTACTGGAAAGCTATTTGCTTTAATCATTTGTTCAAAATCCATAATTTGTTGCTTAAGATGGTGACTATATTATGTTATTTATGATTCAAACCAGAACACTTTGAGAAGAAAGGGGTCCTTATTCATAATTATACTGAAACAGCAAGCAAAACTGGGACTCTCTGGAACAGGTCGGGGCATTTGGATACCTTAGCTAAAGGAAACCAAGCAGTTTAGTTGGTTTCCTTCATTTTCTCTAGAATACACGGTTTATTCCAAAGAGAGTAGAATTAATTGATTGCTGCCAGTTGTTAAAGGGGCTATACAAGGAAACCTGAGTTCACTGGCCCCCTGTTCCAGGTTTCTTCCAGGAATGTTATAGAACTCTTGATAGACCTCTGCCCAAGCCACCTGCTGACCCACCTTATTAATCCCTTTGTACTAGGAGGCCTGAGAATGAGAGTCATCTCATTCCTCCTGATCTTTGTGCTGGCACTTTACCTTTCCTTAGCCAGGTGATCATCCCAATGCAGAAATGGGACCTGCAGCACCTTGAGGTCACTCATTATTGCTACATTCTCACGACTCCAGTCTGGTTACTATAGATGCTTCATGACTGCAGAGGTAGTACTGCTGAGGGTAGAGGTGCATCTAGTGAACATCACTGAACTAATGTTCACAGAGGAACTCAAAACCATTCCTTTCTCTGTATTTAAGATAACTGTGACCCCTTTTCTGTCAATTTTTTGTCTTCCTTAGTGGATCTTGAGGGCTATTACTGTTGTTTTGTGGCACTGGGACTTGAACCCAGGAACATTCTACCTCTGAGCTACACCTCCAGCACTTTTTACTTATTAAGTTACTGCCCACTGGCCTCCCAACCTGGGATCCTCCCATGTCATCCTCCCAAGTACTGGGATTACTGACATGTGCCACCATGCCTGGCTGAATCTTAAATATTTTAACTGGCTTCCTTCCTTCATGTTAGACCTCCATGTCATTTTTCTATCTTTATAATTAAACTAAAATATACTTAATTGATACTCTGGACCTAATTTCCTTTTTTCTCCCTTTTCTACCCACTTCTAATTTCCTAATTTATCACCCACCCCCCACCCCACCCCCCCACCCCCGCCGCCGACTCCCGAAGTCTGATCTTGACACCAACTTCTCTGAGTCCTTACTCTCTCCAGTGTCAATTCTTCATTCTAGATTTAGGGATCTGTAAGTATCAAATTTCTAACAGCAGAATTGGGTCCTTCTAGGTACATCTGTTTAAGGATGAGGTGTAACCACTGTTCTTCTTAGAACCCTGTTTGTAAGATTCTGTGGAAGTCACATGCTAAGAACACTAAGAACAGAGGACAAGCATACCTCTCCTGTTTTTCTGACAAACATTCATCCTTCACAAACTCATGGAGAATGAATGGGTGGGAGAAAAATAGACATACAGATAACTGACAGTAGATAATAGACTAATAGATAAATATCTATGATTAGGTGCTTTATAAAGCACTTACCATGAAAAATACATATTATTTGATAATCTGTATCAGCATTGTCTACAGACAGTTTCATATTTTTAAGGTCAAGGGGAAAAATTAGATCAAATTTAGTAGAAAACAAACCCAGCAGAGTGTTGGTTGTCATCATGAAAACTTAGCCGTTTAGCTAAGCATCAGGAAATGGAAAATGTACTGGTCACAGATAATTCAGAAATGTTATTTCTAGATGTTAGATTATTACCCCCACCCCCAACCAAGTCACTCTTTACCAGAGCCTGGATTAAGGACACGATAACTTGATTTGAGCTTTCCCTTTTCTGCCTTGATTAGCCAACTTGCTCTCATAATACACAATCAGATGGCTCAAAGGACAGCAGCAATGGTAGAAATGAAGAGTTGAGAAATCCCACAAAGTAGATAAGCAGTTTGGGATGTTTGCAAGTGGCTTTAATTTGGTACAGTCTTCCAGCTCTATATAATGAGAGAACAAAGAACATTCTAAGATCCTGGAGAGTTTTGTAGATTCCTTTATTAACTTTTTTGTTACATGTAAAAAGCCTGAAGGCTCTGAATATCTTTAGATAAAGAGTACAATTAACAGATGGCAGTAGGTTTACTTTCTTTTTTCTGGGGTTCACCACCTGCTTTTATATAGTGAGACATCAGGTCAGATGAGTTCACTGCCTACAGTACCAAAAGCTCCCTGACATTAGCCAGAGAACACAAATCTCAGTCACATTGGCATATAGTTAAAAAAAAAAAAAAAGTCCTCACACTACAGGCTTTGGCTGAAGAGTTTTT
This sequence comes from Graphiurus murinus, assembly GCA_004027655.1. Classification (NCBI taxonomy): domain Eukaryota; kingdom Metazoa; phylum Chordata; class Mammalia; order Rodentia; family Gliridae; genus Graphiurus; species Graphiurus murinus. Next base: position 55,708 of record PVLC010005786.1, read on the forward strand.
TATCCTTAGTCACCCCAAAAGACCAAACAAAACCTAATCTTACTTGACTGAATTCTCTTCCAGGGAGGTCAGACATCTTCTTGAAATTTCCACATGATCCAGAGTCCCTAAGTCCAAAGTATATGAAGAAATTATCCTTTTGACATAGGTCAGCACTGGAGTCTACTTTTAACCTCATGCTTACATTCTTACATTTTAAAATGAATCTGATTATGGCCTTGCAGTATATTTTGTGCCGTCCTGAATTTAAAATGCAAAAAGAACTACAGAGTTCAGATAGCATGTCTATCTGACTTAAGGCTAAATCCTTGATGGAGGTACCTTGCTAAAGATTTGCCAACTAATGAGTCAAACCCTTGAACCGGGTGAGCTGGCTTGGCTCTTCTTACCATCCTGACTTTTTCCTTTATCTGATGATCTAAAATCCATGTACACCTGCTCCAGGTTTTTGAAGGCAGGAAAGTCCATTGTATGGTGGAACTCTTGGGCCAAGGTCTAGGGGTAAATGGAATTCCCTCTGGGGCTTGATTGAATAAGCCTTGCTTTCCCCAGAAGTGGCATGTGATATGTAAGTCCTTTGACTCCATTGTGGTAGACTGCCTTTGTCTGAGAAATCGTTATCCTATGCAGCCAAGTGAAAACCTGGCACCCTTAAATTTACCTGAAAATGTAATGAACAGAGAAATTATTCTCTATGTGGTAAAATTACTAAAGATACTATCTTTAGCTTAGAAGAGGGCATTGATCTTGAATTGGTTTTTTCTCTTTTAAAAAGCAACAATAATAGGTGGAAGGCCCCAGGATTCAACCCCGAGTACCAAAAAACAAAAACAAAGAAGGCAACAATAACATGGATGCCGTTTTTTCCTAATTGACATATTTACTTCTTTTTCTGTTTTGTTATCTACTAAGCCACATGTCCTGATACCTTTTACAAGAGTAAAACAAGCAAAACAAGAAATGGCTGCATTTGTATTCGTAATGAACTCTGATGGTTTTAAGGGATGGTGTTTATTATTTCCTTTTCAGAATGCTTGGAGCTCAAAGAGATGGGGAAAAATAAGTCTTAGATGTGCTTAAGTGTTCTGTAACCTGAATAGTGTAAAATGAGGGAAGGGGTGGGATTGGCTCCTGTTTGCCATTCATTCGCTGCCTGACAGGCCTCACAGGTGTGGGAGACAGGCTTCAGTCTGTCAGCTGCCTGCTCAGGTGTTAGGAGGACTTTTGGACTTTCTGTAGCTAATCTTTCTGCAGTCCTTTCCACAGTTTTCACTCAGGAGGATGTGCCCAACTAAAGCCAGTAGTGCTGTTACTACAGAACAGGGTCAGCAAACTGCAAGACAAATTTGACCCACTATCTATTTTTATAAATAAAGTTTTATTGGGACACAGTGGTGCACATTCATTTATACTGTCTATAGCTGCTTTTGCCCTCAAAAACAGAGTCAAATAGTTGGAATAGAGACCAGATGGCTCACAAGTCTAAAATATTCACATATATACACATAGAATTTCAACTCCTCTTATAGACAAATGACTATTGAAAGCCAACCAGCACTGTGCTTCCGCCATTGAGACAGAACCTAGCTTAAGACTCTGGTGTTGTGAATTAACCCAGAGATAAGTTTTAGAGTGTGCAGAGAACAATGGCCTACCTTCCTTCAGCTATCCTCCAGAAATACTGCTTTGTACCATGAAACTTGTCGTATAAAGTGAGCCACAGAGAGCTCTGGATTGTATTCCCTGGCAGTACCTTGAAATGCCACACAGAGTGTCTAGTACTAAAGATGGTGTATATTACCAGAAATGCTCATGGAGCTGATTTGGCCTCTGGGAGCCAGGATCATGTCCCATGTGTCATGGCTTTTGCCCCACCGTATTCTCTGCTGCTGAGCTGTCCCTGGCTGAGGAGAGTAGAACAGGACTGAGCCATAATTCAAAGCAAAGGTAGGATGGACAGGCTTTTGTCAAGGCTAATAGAACATGGACCTGACCAGATAGATGCCAGCCACCTCCAGTCACAGGTGATCCTGAGAACCTCGCTGTCTTCACATAACCCTATTGTCATTGAGCTTCCTTTTTAATTCCTGCCTACTGAGAAGCCTTTGGATACTGACTGGCTGACTGATGTTCTTATTCCTATCACAGTATCTTTTTAATTTCCATTAACTGAATTTAATCTGTAATTAGTTCATGCTAAGTCAGGTTAGGATGACCATTTCTGTCCAATCGGAAGGTTCTGCTTGTATAGAGCCAATCAGTATCCAAGATAAGGTAACATGACCATGGGAAACTGGCTTAAATGAGTGACCTGCTCACAGCTGGCTCCTGATTGTTGTCACTGGAGCTTCTCTGATGACCCACATCATATCTGCCTTGCAGGTGGTCATTTATAGTTATCTTCACTGCCTGAGTACAGCCTTCTTGAGGACAGGATCCTGTCTTTTTTTTTTTTTTTTCTTTCCTTTTCTTTTCTTTTTCCTTCCTTTGTTGTGCCCAGTGCTAAGCATCTTGTCTAGCTTATCATGGGCTTTCAGCAAAAGCTAGTGAATGGATGAGTAATAAGAGAATAAGGAAATGTTATGCCTTTCTAAATTCTCCCCCTCTCTTATCTCTTCTTTTCTGCATGCTCACATCCTATTCTGTCTGTACAGTGAAACTCATCCCCCACCTCTTCTGCGCACTATTCTCTAGCGACTACAGTTCATAATCATCTCTCCCTTCTTATTGCATTCATAGTTAGCAGCTCACAATTTGGCACTTAATTGTTTCTTAATTGATTCATCTGTGCTATCTTTGCTTCCCAGATAGTCTGACATCCCTACGGGCAAAGAATATATTTTAACGTATTTGGTACCAGCTTCCTGTGCCAACTCCCCCTCCGTCCAACACACACACCACATTAGAATTTAACATATAACAGATTTTCAGCAAATAGGTGTAAATTAACTGAATTAAGCATTGCCGTTGCATTTCAAGACAGGCAGACTAAGCTAAAAATCAGTCTTCTGATATTTCTTGACGTTTTAGAATTGTTTCAAAATTAGTTAACAGCTTTGAGAGTTCTCATATGAAAGATGAATAAATTAACAAAGCCAGATAGGCAAATTGAATAAGGCCTTCTTTCTCTCCTTCTCTCCCCCTTCCCCCCATTCTTCCTTTCTCTCTTTCTGTTTTATATGCTATTTTTTATTGTGTTTTAAGAAGCAGGTCCTGGGCTCAAGCAGTTCTCCTGGCCCAGCCTCCTGAGTAGCTAGAGCAATAGCCATCTACCACCACACCAACTTCTGTTTGTTTTTAAATTCAAAGTCGATTAATTTGTTTGACCAAAACGCTGGAGAATCTGTTGCTGTGCGTCCAAACCTGACCATGACCTGGTGTCTGCCCCACAAGCACACAACTCTCCATATATTTAAGATGTGGTATTGAAACTAGTTAGCAAATACAGTGCTAGGATCTTTTTAGGAGATACTCAATTTTTTTTTTTTAAATCTGATTTTCTGGATTCGATTTGTTCTTTGGTAAGGAAAAGTTAAAGTGTATGATTCCTAGAATTTATTTCTTGAGCAGTTTTCATAAACAGGATTGTGACATACTACTGCTCAATAATCTTTGTTTTATACCTGGAATTTTATATTAAATGAAAATAACTTTATTGCATATGTGTGGTACTAGGGATTGAACCCAGGGGCATTCTACTTCTGAGCTACACCCCCAGCCCTATTTTATTTTTTATTTTGAATCAGAGTCTCACTAAGTTGCTGAGGCTGGACTCAAATCTGTGATCCTCCTGTCTCAGCCTCCCAAGTGCTTGGATTACAGGTGTGCACAATCATGCCCTGCTCAAATAACTTTCTATGAACATATTACCTGTAATGAATGCTGCCCCTGAGCCGGGTGTGGTGACGCACACTTGTAATCCCAGCATTTGGGAGGCTAAGACTGGAGGATCCAGGTTTGAGGCCAGCCTCAGCTACCTAGTGAGGCCCTCTGCGACTTAGTGAGACCCTGTTTCAAAAAAAATAAAGAATAAAAAATAGGGCTGGGGTATAGCTTGGAGATAGAATGCCCCTGAGTTCAACCCCCAGTACTGCAAATAAAATAAAATAAAAAAATAAATGCTGCCCCTGCTCGAGCTCCAGTTATGTTGTGACCAGTATTAAAGAAGAAAAAGGAAAGATGGCTTGCTCTCCACGGAATGAGCTCTTCAGAGACAGAGGTGTTTGTATAGTGAGTAATTCATGCAGCTAACCAGCCTAACCAGATTACTGTCCAGCTCAGGCCTGCTGCAGGAGAAAGGGACTTGGCTAGGTCAAGGCACCAAGGCACCAAAACATCTTCCTGTCTCTTCCCTCAGGGTAACGATTTTACAAAACAGTTACTTCTTCATTTTTTTTTTCTTTTAAGTTCTCTTCGACAATTTTTCTCACTTCTTTTCCTTTGGCTCTTTGTCATCAGATGCAGCTGTACCACAGCCATGTGTTTCTGGTTTCTCCTTAGCATCTGCTGCTTTTGACACTGTCAAATACGGTCTCGTGGCATGATTTATGTTTCACCTCCTCAGAGACTGTTCTCACAATGAGGTCTTCTTACTTTTTTTTAATGAAGTCAACCTAGTTTTTCTAACCTTCTTTTTAATAATTAAAAATGTGAAAACCTACCCAAGATAATTTTCTGTGCCATAATTCCATCTTAATATTGGACTTGAACTGCACATCTGTTAAAAATCCAGCCTCATGATGAGAGACTCCTACACAAGGATTGAAGAGCACCACACCCCCATGCCAATAACATGCTGCATTTAGCTTATTTACATTTGGTTGGGTTTGTATCAAATGTTAGAAATTTCTTTTTCCATTTAATTATCCACAAATCCTTTTTCCCCCCTTTGGTGTAATTACTGAAGACTGTATACTTCTAATCTGTCTAAGAGACTTTTAACCTCAGATATCATGTGGTATATTTTACTTGTCAAACCATATCTCTAAATTTTACTGTGTTTCCTTCATCTTTAAAAACAAAGCCTCAGGGTATCGTGATGCATGCCTGTAATCCCAGTACTTGGGAGGCTGAGACAGGGGGAACACAGGGCAGCACTAGCAAGAACCCATTTCAAAATAAAAAGGGCTGGAGGTGCAGCTGGGAAGCAGAATGCCCCTGGGTGTTCTGTGCCTGGTACTGTGCACGAGCATACATACACATACAGCCCTTGAATTTTTAATTTCTGTGCTACTCTTGGGTTCAATTTCAATTACCCTTTTAATCATACAGGTGGTGAGGTTTTTCTTTTTAAACAGATTTTTAAAAATAAATTCTCATTGCATATCAAATTGGAGCATAAATTAAATTTGAAGGTCAACTCAAAATTGTTATTGACAAACTATTTCAAAATTAAAGAACCATTGGAATCTGTTTTTAAACATGCCCAAGACAGACAAAAATGCCATTATTTAATTTGATTCTGGCTTATTTTAGTGAAGTTTAAGATTTTACCATCTACTTTAATCATTAAAGTATTAGCTTAAGCCAGGCATGGTGGCACATGCCTGTAATACCAGTACTTGGGAGGCTGAAACAGGAGGATCACAGGTTCAAGGTCAATCTCAGCAATCTAGCAAGACCCTTTTTCGAAATAAAAAATAAAATAGGGCAAGGAGTGTAGCTCAGAGATAGAACCCACCCACCCCACCCCGGATTCAATCCCCAGTAAAACACACACACACACACACACACACACACACACACAGTACACACATATTTTATTTCTGAATTTATTATTTTTCTGCAGCTCTGGCTGATCCTGAAGTTAATTGTATAAAGAGTGTAATAGTTAGAAAATGCAAACAATGGGCATGATTTTCTTAAGTATTTCCTTTAATTCAGTCATAATACAGAGTGATCTTTTGTGGATTATCACCAAGGAGAGTGGGCAAATAGGTTCCCAGAAAATGACTGTATCCAAAACATAGAAATTTCATCCCTAATAAATTCCAGTGTTTCTCCTTTCTATATAGACCTTTTCTTCCACAAGTTGGCACACTCCTTACATGTCCAATGAGTCTTCATGTCCTCAGCATCTACAATACTTCCATGGTCAAATGTGTTGAACACCAGGTGACTGTGTTTTGCCCACAATTTCAAGGAAAGAAATTGTCTAAATATTACTAAATGAGTTGGGGTTTTGTTTTTGATTTTCTTCTTTTGCTCCTGGAGATTGAACCCAGGTCATTCTATCTCTGAGCTACACCCCCAGTCCTTTTTCGTTTTATTTTGAAACAGGATCTTTAAATCACTGACGCTGGCCTTGAACCTGCATCTTCCTGTTACAGCTTCCCAAGTACTGGGATTACAGGCATGTGTCACCACGCCGAACTGTATGAGTCTTTTTGTTGCCTCACTTTTCATTGAAAACCATCAAAAATCTGTTTCTTCCATTAAAGAGATTGTATCAGAAATGTCTGTTTAAAAAATATGACCTCCTCATTTTCTGCTGGATTAGACAGTTTCAGAGCCTGAATTTTGAGATTGATAGATATAAAACAGACATGCAAATTATATCACTCTGTAGCCAGGACTCCAAGAAGAGCAGGAAGCACATGTACTAAATGAAGTTAAATTAGTGATGCCTTTCCTTTCTGTGTTGTCTTTAAATTTTTCATAGGCTAATCTTAATTCAGAATTTAGTTTTTACATAATGCAGACCATAATAACCCAGAGAGATAATTATATAATGATGGACAGCTAAGCCAGGCACAGTGGTACACGCCTGTAATCTCAGTACTTGGGAGGTGGCTGAGGCAGGAGGATTGCAGGTTTAAGGCTCGCTGCAGCAACCTAGTGAGACCCTTCAGCAACTTAGTGAGACCCTGTTCAAAATTTTAAAAAAATAAGGAAGGGTGGGGTATTGCTCAGAAGTACAATGTCTCTAGGTTTAATCTCCAGTATTTAAAAAAATATATTGAATAGCTAATACCCTCCTCATTCCTGTGTTTTCTCCTATAGGTATGGCCTGCCTTTCTAACCACTATAGTATTTTCCATAAAATAGTTTCGAGCGATCTCTTGAGAACCTGCAAGGACAGAGCTGGTCATGGCCCCTAACCACTGAGTTTGAAAGCCATAACTAATTGGGCAAACGTGGAAGAATGTTGAAATGTTTATTATTATTATTATTATTATTATTATTATTATTATCAAGTATCAAATTGTCAGTTATTAAATGTCTCAGTGCAATGGAAAAATCATCAAGTCTCATAAAGGATTGGAGTATGGTGCCTTTAAACAGCTAAACCTCCATTTTCTAGCGAAGTCTTAACCATGGCTTGCCTCCTAGATAATTAAGCCCAGTGTTTACCATGGCAGCTTTTCTCCCTGACATTAGGAGAAAGCTACTGCCAGCCACTTGTTATACATACATTGCCTTGGAAATGTACCTGTGCCCGTCACCATAGCAACACCCCGAGAATGACCTCAGCAGCTACTTGGAATCATTCTTACAAAACAAATTATGGCTATAATTAACCATCTGATTTACTCTGCAGCATAAATTTGTTAAGGCCTCGTTTCTTTTTAAAAGGTAAAATGAATGGAATAATCCAACATGCGCCCATCCCCCATATTCCACCGAAGTTTTCCCTTAGTATATGAAATATTTGAATGGAAAGTGCAATCCAGAGATTATTTCTCAAAATGTGACAAGCTTCAATGAACAAGGATGCACACTGATCTTACCACCCTAGAACTCCATTTCTAAGGGAACAGAGCAGCTTTCTCCTCTAAGCAAATGTGAAATGTGGAAAGTTCCCTGTGTCTGTCCTTCCCGTCCTGCAAGCCCAGGGAGGGGAGGAAGGCTGGGATCAGGGGCTCTATAGGCAGAAAGTCTCTCTTTCTGGTCCCTCCTTGGCAGGGAAGAGTGCAGTTTTGGGGTATCTCTGTGTTTTACCTGCTTCTCATATCATATCTTCAATCCTATGTAGCTACTGAGCCACCGAGACCTTCTGTTGGTATGTCTTTTGTTTGGTCAGGAGTTTGTTGTTGTTTTTCTTTGCCTTGTTTAGGGACCTGTTTGGTTTGCTTTGATTTTGGTTCTAGATGCTGTATTCTGCAACTAGCAGAACTGAATTTAGTTCATTTCAGTCTTTATCTTTTGTTAAATTATATTAATTTTTTACTCCAAGCGAAGTGAACCTTTCTGTCCACCATCCAGCTAAGGCAAAGCTAAAAGGAATGTCAAGGAAGAATTGTCACTTAGTTTTAAGTTACTCAGAAATGTAGGGAGCATCTTTAAAGACTTTTTCATTGCCAGATTGGTACCTTGGCAGTGAACAAGCAGTCCTCAGTCTAAGTTAGTCATCATTCTGTATAAACTATACTGCATTGAAAAAGAGCAAAAGAGATGAAGAAGAAAGAGTATTCTTGCAAAAGCCAATGTTGTACAGATTTGACTAGGATCTCAGTAGCACCCTGGATTAACAGAGAAGTGCCACTGACCATTTTTAGGGGAGCCTCTAAGCCCTTGTAAGTGGTTTTGCACCTGCAAATGTGCACCCCAATCCTCTCTTACCCAAGCATGTTTTTCTGGGAGCTCAGTGCATCCTTCTAAATTAGAGAGAAACTATCAGTATTCCTACTACACAGTGTGACATGTAATTTCCCATTTCATGTGCTACTTCTTTAAATTTTCTTTGGCAAATGCACATCTGTGCTTTAAAATGGAGTAGCAACGAATAATCAGCTTGGTTCATCTTCAGTAAACAAAGCCACATTGCCCTTTATCCCAAGAACACCTCAGCACCTCGTATACAAGAACTAGCCAACCTCCGTCTGTATTAAGTAGTTTAAATGGGCAGTATATTTCCAAGCCAGCTTGCCAGTGTAAACTGTAAGTTCTTTGATTCCTCTGAAATAAGTTCTTGTGTACAGCAATTTAAAAAGTGGTGACTTTGTGGATTTCAAAGTGTATATTCATGTTTTCCAAATCAAGGGGCTTGATAAATCAGAAAACTCAATCTGTATGGAGTAGCCAGTTGATTTTGTATATGTAATGTGGTGACCTGGTTTATTTGTAGAATAGGATACTGAACAATTCCCAGAACATGAAGGAGCCCAAGATCTAACTCTTGTCAGTTCTCTTTGTGGTTTCACCCTTCTCTAAATCTTATCCACATGTTAGTTGCTTTCTAGTTGTGTGTTTTGAAACCATGTCTTTGCTCCATCCTCTCCAGGATAGAGGAGAGCATAGCTAATCTTTGAAACCATTACGATACCACCCAGAACAGCTATTTTCACCTGATTGTCCTTAATTCTATCATGATTCTCAGTGTTGCAAATTATGCTTTACACTTGGAGAGAATTAAATATGAATGAAATAGAAGGTTTTGGAAATGACAAAATGTTATTGATGGAGAATGTGTGGTTGCCAGGAGCAACACAAGGCAGTTTCTTTGCTGCGGGTGAACAGTTCTGCTTCCTGATTGTGGTGGTAATTACTTGAGTATATACATGTGATAAAATCTTGGAACTATATGCCCCCAGATATAATATTGTATTCATCAGCATTTTCACAGCTATAATCTAAAGAACTGACCCCATAACTTAGACAAAGGAAGCTTTATTTGCTTACAGTTCTTTGAGATATTGGAGTTTAGCCCATGTGAGGCTGGGACTGAGGTCTCAGGGCATGGCGGCAAGAAGCGGAGTGAGCACAAGGCTTCACTCTCATGTCCTGGAGGCTGAAAGCAAGGAAGCGAGCAAGAGAAGGAGGAACCATGTATAATCTCCAAGGCCACACCCCCAGGATCCAGCTTCTCTAGCCACAGCCTGCCAGCTCAGGCCACCACCCAGATAAATCCCTTACAATGGATATATCTACTGCTGAGATTACAACTCTCAAGACTTAACTATATTGACTCTGAATATTAATAATAAGTGAGCTCTTTAGGGGGCATTATATATCTAACTATAACATATACAGACTTGCATATGATATACATATATATATATATATACATGCATGCCAATCTATGCATACATATATATATAAATATATATATATATATACACATACACACACACACACACACACACACACACACACACACACACGGATGTCTGTAACAGTGAGTAAATGCCAAATAAGATTTGTAGTTTAGCATTGTATTGATGTCAGTTTCCTGGTTTTGATAATGTACTATGGGTGTATAAGATGCTATCATTAGAGGAAGCTGGGTGAAAGATACAGGGGAATTCTCTATAATATTTTTGTAACTTCTTGGGAGTCTATAATTATTTGTAATGAAAAGCTTTTTAAAGGAATGGAAAAGAATCATGTTACCAGATAAATTTAAAGTTAAGATATGATGACTCTAAATAGTGAGACTCTCTGATTTTAGACATTATCATGAATGACCTTAGACATTAATCATAAATGACTTAAGCTTTGGATTGGATTGAGAACACTGTATCTTAGGGGAATAAGGAATTTCCAGGAAAAGACTGATGTTCTATAAAAAAAAATGGAAATGAAACACCTTGATCTTATGTGCAACTCAGTTTATTTCTACAAACTGTTTTACCAACCAGACCTGCTAAAACTAAGCAAAGTTAGGAGGCTAATTTGTCTTTCTCTTTTTTTCTTACCACCTTTACTTTTGTGTATGAGTTCTAATTCATAGTAAGAGAAGAAATGAGAAATATGGTGAGTAGGTTATAAACGGATAATCTTCCCTTGAATAATGGAATGTTGGAGGGTTAGCTTTATCTTTTTGTTTCCCAAACTTCTCTCCCACTTTCTGATACTCTTCTTTCTCTTCTCCACATCTTTCAGGACTCATTCTGCCCTTCCCTCCCACAGATTTGGAGTGGGTTTCACTGACATTCTTCTTGTCTTCCCTCCTCCAGCTATCTGAATGACTTGGACCGTGTAGCTGACCCTTCCTACCTGCCTACGCAACAAGATGTGCTGAGAGTTCGAGTCCCCACCACAGGGATCATCGAGTACCCCTTTGACTTACAAAGTGTCATTTTCAGGTAGTAACTGAGCTCATGACACCTCTTTCTTCCCAGCTTTTATGCCTTGAGTACATTTTATGAACTCTACGAATAGCAAAGTCATGTGTGGGGTTTAAAACAATGTATTCCTGAAAGAGAAGGCAGAAAAAAGAAATATTGGTATTTTCCCCCTTTCAATTTAAATCAAGCAATTAATAAAACCTTAGTTTGCTGGTGGTCAGATGTAATTAGTTATTCAAACATTCGTCCTATTTTTTTTTAATTATTTTAACTATATATTTAGTGGGTATATTTTTAGAATTACACAAGATATGATTGATCTTATTACCCTATCAGTAATAGAAATCATGTTTTCTAAAGCTTTCATATAGATATTTCCACCACTTTCTCTGGGGCCAATGCAGAATTTTCATTGGCAATAAAAATATGTGATGTTTTGTGTTCATAAAATAAATGGCTTGAAACTTTTCAGAAATCATGATTTTGGAATTAGGCGAATTAACCTAGTCTAGATAAAAAATTTATTGCCTCATTCTTCACCACGACTGTTCTGTTTGGATAATACTTAAACAGAAACATTCCATTTTTTTTTAAGATGAGAAAAAAATAAACAGTACTGATGTACTTTCACTTAATCTCTTATTACATAATTCCTCGTTGTACTTTTAGTTAGAATACAAACCATATGGTACTTGGAGGAAGGAAGTCTTGTAAGTGTGTGTCTGAGCTGAGTTCCTCAGGAGAGCCCATTGAAGACGGGTACATACATGCAGCACCGGGTTATGAAGTAGGAGTTAAACGACTCCTTCTACCTAACTCTGCTGTGTGACTCTGGTTAACAGGTGCTGTCTCCTTTCTTTCCAAAGCACCATTTTCTACTGCAATCCTTCTCTGCAACTATGGTCAAATCTAGCTGCCACTCACTGCTGTAACAAGCATGGCCACTAAGTGGGTGATATTTTGAAAATATTTTTAAGCCTCAGTTTTTATCTATAAAATGGTTGCATTAGATGATCCCCAAGGTTCCTTTAGCTCCAGTATTATATATTACTTAACATTTTGAGTTTATAACATTTGGAGATCTTTAGTTTGAAACACTGAAACTTCTTTTTATAACCATATCAACATATTTTTGGAAAACATGTAACATTTCATAAGGATTTTTATATCCTCATAGCTTCACAATAAGTTCTGAAACCAGATTATTATGACATCTTAATTTTACCACATTTTTTGCACTGGCTTTTGAAGGATATTTTCTACACTACAATAAAAGTAGTGACTTAGAAGTATAATTTTCTGTCACCACCAAAAGCATCATGTGGGGCCTCGTGTGACAGGATTTTATGGAATGAGGATTTCATGTAAACGAGTAGCATATTATTCATATGATAGCATTAGGGAAGAGCCAGCATTTTAGTATTTCTCAAGACCTAAGGATTCCAGTTTTTATGCCCATAGTTCAGAGGCCTCCTGGAGTTATTGTTTTGCCCCTCAGATCTCTCTTCAGTGCCTTTGAAGCCTTTTAGAAGTAGCCACTGGAAGATCCTTGAGCTCTTAGACTAGACTTGATGCTGGGAGGCAGGAAAACAGCAGAAGCAACTTCAGTTTTCAACAGATGCTAAAAGAGCCCTACTCTCTTTCCTGTGAATGTTGTATATGTTTTGGTCAAGATACAGATTTGACAATTTCAGGAAACTTTGATTCAGTGCCAGGCACTGCTAGACATTTTCACATATGCATTAGCACTCAAATTTACTGAGGTCAGTGTTGGTGTCTAAGCAGTAACTCAGCATATGGTTGATGTGTTAGAAATAAACCCCGGAAACGGTTCTGATGATGGCCTCTGCGTGGCATCTTGTAGCAGCTTGAACATTTCATTTCCACCATGTTAGCAAGTTGGTTTGTGCACAATAATGATTATACCATGTTGCTTGATATGCCTGGACCTGTCCCAACTTATTACCAGAATTGAGAGGAAAAAGCCCCAAATGCTTATTCTGATGATGGCGAAGGGGGTAATGCTTGCATTTAGTAGAGGCATTTTACCATTCATATTGAGACATACAGTGTCTTACACCTTTTCATTTTAATATGCTTTTATTGGTGCATTATAGTGCCACATCATAATGTAAATCATGTTGACAGTGACACTTTAAAGGCTACACAAACAGATATAAAACTTTGAATTGATTTGTCTCTTTCTTTTATGACTTTAAAGTTGTTCATTGGCTTATGGTCTTCTTTGTTTCTGAGAAGTCTGTGATCCTTCACACTCTTTTTTCCTTTATGAATATTTTCTCCCAGTCCCTGCTTGTTTCTTTTATTATCATCATTATTATTATTATTTTTCAGCATGGGTTTTTATATGTTTCTTGAGTACAACAGGGTTACATAGACATTTATGACGTATCAATCATTGTCAGAACACAAATAGCACCACTTCTTTGTTTTACACGTATAGCCCACATTCTTAACATAGCCTGGTCAAGCAAATTTTCTAGAGTCATAAAACCATAAACCTTTAGGGTCATATATTTACTTTCTAAGAAGTGGGAGGATTTTTCATCTACGCATCTTAGGAGCAATCTCCAGTCTTACACCTTTTCAATGTATGTGTGGTCATTTCTACTGTTCTTAAGAAATATTTGAGGATCTTTGTTCTGATTTTAGAGAAAAGAATCTCAAATTCAGTATTTGCCAGTAGGATCTAACACAGATAAAACTCATTCTGTTTCTGACTCTTCAATGCTTAATTAAATAAAATACCATTTTTCTTGACCCAGAGAAAGAACTTTTTATGAAGTTATGTTTCATATACATTGGTTAACTATATAATATCCATACCCAGAATGTTTGACTTTCTATTAAGTAACAGAAAATTAGTGGATATTCAGTAAATATCTACTTGAGAAGACCTAGAGGACCTAAGTTTGCAGTGGTACTGTATATTATTATTTTTTAAGTTCTTCTTTATGTGTTATTAATACAAGTATTGTTAATCTTGCAGGATGGTTGATGTTGGGGGCCAAAGGTCAGAGAGAAGAAAATGGATACACTGCTTTGAAAATGTCACCTCTATCATGTTTCTAGTAGCGCTTAGTGAATATGATCAAGTTCTCGTGGAGTCAGACAATGAGGTAAGTGCTCTTTGGTCGGGCAGCGAATTATTATTTTATTATCTGATAGAAATAAGTGACAAGAAGTAGGGCGTGGGACATGGGGTCCGTAGACTTCATTGCTTTCTTGACCATCGATTTAGGATTTTTGAAATAATTGAAAGAAACCCCATGGGACTACATGGTACACTGAAAGTGGTCAGCTTTTCTGTCAGAGTTATGAGCAGTTCTGTGTGCCATAATTAAATCCTATTTGATACTTTCAATACTGCAGAAGTTCTAAAAAAGAAAATCACATGGAAATCCCTAGGCTAATCATCAGCTCATTCTATAGCCTTCTTCCCACAAGATAGAATCAAGAGTGTTGGAGTGAGTCACCCTGTTTTGTTTTGTTTTCATTTTGTTTAAATCACTATTTGTGTGATGGGTGGGTCCCAGAGAGTACTGTGAACCTCTCTTGGCAAATGTGAATAACTTTGCAGCTGGGCTCTAAATCAGTTCATTGTGGAGCCTACAGGGCCCAGGTCTTGGTGACAGTTCCTTTCTGCTCTTAGAGAATTCTATAGGCTGTTGCATAATTTTGTCTCTACCAAGCAGGGAGCAAATTGAAGAAGTGCTCTTAATCCGCCTGTGTGGAGGACTGATTCAGTATTGTGATCTCCCTATCACAGGGAAGTGTAACAGGTGTAAATAGAGATTTTGAGGATGGTAAAGGCATGGTGAGTCAGAGTTGACTATGGAGGATAATTAAGGGGTGTAGAAAGCTGTGCCTTTGAGCTAGAGTTCTGCATGTGAGTGAGAATGTGAGAATGGAGAAGATGCCTTGATAATCCTGACAGAGGCAGAGCTTGCAGACAGATGTGCTGATGAATATTAGATATCCTTTGGGTAGGGTAGGAATGAAGAGAAGAAAGTAAGATATACCCAGGAGCTAATTAAAATAAGGCCTCACATATTAAAGTATAGTTTTAGGTCTACTTTTTTTGTGTGTGTGTGTGTGTGTGTGGTACTGGGAATGGAACCCAGGGGCATTCTACCTCCAAGCCATACCTCTAGCCCTATTTTATTATTTTAGTTTGAAACAGGGTCTCAATAAGTTATTGAAGCTTGCAATCCTCCTGTCTCAGCCTCCTAAGTACTAGGATTACAAATATGTGCCACCATACCCAGCTAGCACTGTACATTTTTTAGAGTTAAGAATTACCTCTCCATTTGTCTTTTCTGGCTCACCAGTATATGAGCTTTTGAGTCAAGAGATTCTTTATGAGTCTTCTTTATCAGCTAACTACCCTCTGTAGCTGTAAAGCCAAGTGCCTAAAAACATGCTAACGTATATGCTAGCTCTCAAAATACAAGTTAGGCGATTGTAATGAGAACTTAGCTGTAATATATCTTTCTGTTTCTCTGTCTTCATCTATAACAATGCCCAGTTGTTGTTTCTTAGTCCTTAGATGTTGTATTTTTAATTTATTGTATATTCTGCAAGCAGAACCTTTGTAAAATTTGTGATTTCTTTGAACGTTAAATGAAAATAAAAATACTTAGAGAGATATGAAGATGGAGGACAAAGTTAACTTTGCCCTAAAGGACCTCAAAGAAAGAGACATTTTTGTCAGAATAAAGCATATGGGAGAAAGGAAGATAATTTCTCATATTTAGTTTGCTACCCAGCAAAATAAAATTTCCATGTTATCACCTACACAGAAGACATAGGAAGCACAGGTAATTTTATTTCTTATGTTTACATCATAGCTAGAGGGAGAGAAGTGTTTATTAGTATTAGTACATATTTCATACAAGATAAATGCATTGTATCTATAAAGAAATACATGGCCAGCCTCAGCAGCTTAGTGAGACTCTTAGCAATCTAGCAAAAGTCTATTTCAAAACAAAAAATAAAAGAGGCAAGGGATGTAGCTCAGAGGTAGAATGCCGCTGGGTTCAATTGCTAGTGCCCCTCCTCAAAAAAAAAAAAAAGACATTAGCATCTCATCATGGTGTGAATTTACTTTTTCCTGATTATAATTAGGTCAAGTGCTTTGTCATTGAAAATTCTCTTATTGGAGTGGTCGTTTATTGTCAGTTTTCTATTGATCTTCCCTTTTTTTTCTTTTTTCTTTTTTTTGGCGGTACTGGGGATTGAACTCAGGGGCATTCTACCTCCAAGATATACCCCCAGCCCTATTTTTTATTCTTTATTTTGAAACCGAGTCTCACTAAGTTGTGGAGTGCCTCACTAGGTAGCTGAGGCTGGCCACGAACCGAGATCCTCCAGTCTCAGCCTCCCGAATGCTGGGATTACAAGCGTGCGCCACCACGCCCGGCTTTCCCTTTTTTCATTATTAAAGAAAGAAAACAAAAGAAATACATGATATGCTGGGTTCAGTGGCCCAAGCCTGTAATCCTAGTACTTGGGAAGTTGAGACAGGAGGATAGCAGGTTCATCGCCAGCATATGGTAACTTAATGAGACCTCACTCAAAAAAATTTTTCTAAAGGACTGGGGGTGTAATTTAGAGGTAGAATGCCTCTGGGTTCAATCTTCAGTACCACAGAAAGGAAGGAAGGGAGGGAAGAAGGGAGATATATGATATGATTTAATGATAATCAGTTTACCCCTTTAAAATTGGCAAAATAGAAAAGCTAAGTCTAGGACATAAATCCAGTTTTTCGATTATCTGGACATTACAGATCATTCTGGTTTTTCACCTGACATTATTAATAGAGATCAAATTTTTATACCGCAGAATATTATATCAAGTACAATAACATTGTTTTAAATTTGATCATCAGATGTCATAATTAAAGTTTCCATAGTAACTTGCCATTCAGTGTATAGTTACTAAGTAAGTCTAAAAATATTGTCCCAGTTCCTTTGATTCTTAAGGTGATGGATTATGCAACAGACTAAAATAATAAAGGTATCATTTCTTAATTAGGATTCTCTGATCACTTGTGAATATTTTGAAAACCTAGATTATAATTCTGTGAGATAAAAGTCATACCCGGTGTGCTATTCTTTTTTCAGATCTCACTTCAAGCCTGGTATTAGACATGATCTTAAGCATAATAAGAAAACTAGAGCTAATTATTTATTTTACCCACACTAGCCATACCCAGTATTGTTGGTAATTAGGAGACACCGTGAAAAATATTTGTTAATATTGGAGCATGGTTGAGTGATCCTCTTTTTGCAGGTATATTAACATATGAAAGTGTCATTGTCTAAGGAAATTCAGAACAGAATTCTAGTTTCCTCAAATTTTCGCTGGTGAAACAGCTGAAATAGACTCCCAACACTTGTTTTGTTTTTGGGTTTGAAGTCTGATGTTCATAACCAGACTTTACCCAGAGAAGACTTTGCTGTGCCTCCCTTGATATATATTTGTGAGAAAAACCTGGGAATGGATTCTGATGGCCTTCTCCTTCTATCTTGGGGGGAACTGTGGAAAATGCATTGCAGACTACAAGCAAAAGCTGCTAAACAGGTATTTTAGATTTTTGCTTTTAATATTTTTAAAACTTTTTATTTTAATCTGCATAACTTTACATAGGTCTGCTTTTGTCCATCTGGGTTCTCCACCTTCCTGTTGTTTGAGGAATTAATTTCTTTCTCTTTTGTCTCTAAAGAAGGAAATGCATTGTCAAATAGTGGGCTGGAGTAATAGGGGTTGTAGAGCAGCAGTGATTTGTATACTCCCTTTTCTGTCTTATTTTCCCCCGGTCAGCACACCAGCATGGAACCAACTCTAGCTAGGTTCCTGTCATGGGTATAATATTTCAGTGCCCCTGAAAGCCGGGAGCACACAATAAGGCATCCACGTAGCATACTTCAGTTTATCATTGTGCATCCAAACACTGCTTTTTAATCTTTAATTTTCTGGATTTCTGTTTCATGAATATTTGAGATGCTTTCTGAGACATTGCCTCAGAGACTGTCTTCTAGACCAAGGTCTTTATAGCAT
>PVLC010005787.1:0-72042 GCA_004027655.1 Graphiurus murinus
ACTGAAATGAATGGCGAGTTGCATGGGAAGCAGACAGGCATATTATTCTCAATACATTTGACTCGCTGCAGCCCATATAAGATAAAAGCCTATATAATCGCTGTTTCTGAAGCTATTCAATCTTATGAAATGTTAAGCCCAAAACACTAAAATCCATTATACTGTTTGTCCTAAAAATTCTGCAGTAAGCCAGAGATCTATACTTTCCAATTGCTAAAGGCTTTGATTGTTCTAACAACCTCTTGTTCAAATTTTTCAGTAGGTGACATTTCTATAATTTCTGTCTGTATAAGTTTTTTCTTCCCTATGACATTTGTGGCCTTCCCAAATATTTACCAAGAATTCCAAATACCATTTAAACCGGTAAGAACTGAAATGAAAAGGTATCTTATAGAGCATATGAGGCCTTAGAACCTTCAGGCCATAGAGCAATAGATTAAATGACCTCTCAAGACCCCCTCCAGTCCTATATTCTATGGGGACTGATAAACCACAGAGATAGCCAAACAAAAGGGATACAATAAAACTAGTTCTATTATCCCAGCATTTAATGGTTCTCTGTGTATGAAGTTCAAAGCTGAAAGTTCCAACAAAGATTCCACCAACAGTTATTCCCCCCGCATTTACTACTTTTCTGCTTACAATACTTTCTTACAACATTTTTCAAAGACCAAGAAAACGTGCTTTCTTTGTAATTCCAAAAGTAGTTCTAAGTAACAGGAGATATTATTATAGATAAAAAATATGACAGTGAAATCATAGTAATAAAGTTGGATTTGGGGTTAGTTCTACCAGATCAACCAACGGAATAAAAAAAAAGGCAAAAGTATGATTTCCAATAGAAAGAAAAGTAAATTTTGAGTAGAGACATACATGCTAACCAAATGAAAAATAAAGGAGGAAAGCTAAAGGAAAGAGTGAATGAAATATGATGAAGAGTAAATTAAATTATGTTTTAGGGCTATGCATATCATCTGGAAATAAATATGGTTTTCGTTAGAATAAAAAGTCAATGTGGAAAAGGACAAGAGTCCAAAAACTAATCAAAACCAAGAAAGAAGAAAATGTACAATATAAAACGTGAGGTAGAGAGAAGCACTGAAATGACAGAATGAAGTTAAAAGTGTAAAAAATATGATAAGAAAATTAATGGTAGAAAATGAAAGGAAGATTGCACCCGAGTTTGAGATAAATCAGGATCCTTTCAAGTGGAGAAGTAAGAAGGGGTCAGGGCCAGAGATAATGGGACCTCCATGAAATAGAAAGCGTAATTTATTCACTGAAGTGGTAGATATTGCTATCAATTTTAATGACTTCTTTGCATCAGCTTTCAGATGAGAAAATGGAGAAAAGATATTAGCAAAGGGACGTATATTTGCATACTCGGTGAAGGAAGATGAAATAAATACCAAGCCAGAGCAATGATGAAGTTATTAAACTATTTAATTTCTGGGAAAACTACAGAAAAAATAATCTAAAGTCAACCTGGATTTCAGACAGTAGTGATGTAGGATACAAGAAATAAATAAGTAGAAAGGAGACAGATAGGAAGGAGAAGGAAAACATAAGTTTGATATAAGAAACTGGTGCTAAATTTCCTCAACCTTTCTCCTTCTCAGGCCTGTCTTTTCCAAATTCCTGGGAAATCTGTAGATCCTAGAGTTAACTGAAAGAAACTATAATTGCCCTGTGCACTGTTAATAAGATGGATAAGAAATCTTGAGAAACCTATAATTTAAGGGACTCTCCAGCTTATCATTGATCAGATATTGGAATCCTTGATCAACCTGAGAACCCTAAGGATGATCAGATGACCAGACTCCCAGAAACTGCCTCAAGACTACCGGACTGAGGTCATCCTCACATACATTCCCATCCTTATCCTTCACCAAGTTTCCTTTAAAAGAAGAGATGTGAACCCCCACAGTGTATCTACTTCTTGAGATAGTTTGTATTCTCCCTTGATTGTGTACTTCCTACTTTCCTAAATAAACCTCTGTGTATGTCTCTGACTGGTGTGTGCTGAAATGTTTTCCTTCATGTACGACAAGGACCCTGCTGCTCCTAAGGTGGTTTTCTCTTTTTGGGAACTCCTCGGATTGCTCATGGAATCAACTTTCCCTCCATGACAGTAGCATAAATAAATAAGCCCTAGAGTAGATGTTTTGATAACCTCATAGACCTCAAGGAGCCGGGGAAAAGAGCCAAAATTCCTACACTCTCTACATTCTCATATCCAGAGTCCAAAATAATTCTTGTAAAAAAATATTCTGACAGTTATGTGTATGAATTTAGTAAATCTCAGAAAGTTTGGCTAACTTTCTTTGGTAGAATTTTGGTGTGAATTCAGACACACACACACACACACACACACACACACATACACACACATACACACACAAATACACACATTAATTTTAAATTCATTTGACTCTGCTATAGGAAGGCAGAATTTTTCTCTCCCAGGGAGCTTTTTCACCTCTGCAGAGTCTAAGCACTCATGGACGTCCTTGAGGCAGTCATTCCTATGCCCACTGCTGAGTGGATGATGAAAACACACACAGAGATGGGCAATGTAGTACAGAGCATGCGGGGGCCATCACCACCTCATGCTGCCTAGCAGCTTGAAGAAGCCAAAAGTCTCACATCAAATTATCCCAGCCGGAGCTTCATACTTACCCAGAGCCTGATGGGGAATACTAGTGCCAAGCATACTTTCCCATTCCTAAGCAGTGTATAGCTAAGTGATTCATTAATGGCCACAAAATCAAAACATCATCTGTTTCAACTCAAAGAAACGGCTATCACAAGGTATCTGTTAAAATCGTGCATGATTTGATCTCAGCTATCCCTGCTAAAAATCTCTACCTCTGAAGATAAAATGCTGAAGATGGAACTGATCTCAACGTTGATGAGTTTGATTTCACAGGAGAATGCAGGCTTGCCGGGAACGCACTGCACTGAGTGCTTGCTTCAGCAGTTTCTGATGGGCATCCCAGCTGGAACTCTGCTGCTGTGAAGATTTTGTTTTTCATGCAATGTTTATTTGACTTCTCTCAAAGGGACAAGACAACCAAGCCTGTGTTTATCCAGGTAGTAAATGTTCAAACAATTAAAGTAGTAAATTTTAATTTACTCCCTGAGTGTAAATGCAGGGTAAATACGTGCATTAACTCAGGCCTCAGGAGAGCTAACATCTTCATTCTGCCACTAAGGAGACAAAAATCCGTAATAAAATCTTGTAAATGGTTCCGTTGCCAAGTGCACCAAAATGGGCATAGGAAATAAAACATAGTCATATTGGTGAAAAAAGAGGTCTTCATCTGGCCGGTGTAATTAGGAAATTTTTGGCATTGTTCATGGGATTTAAGGATAGACAAAATTAGAGGTAGAGGTGGAAATTTATTTGATGTTCTGAGTAGATAAAAAAAATATGGATTAAATGGTGGGATTCGGGAAATCTTTAGGTATTCGGACAAAGTACTGACCAGAAGAAAATCTAAAAGTAAGAAGTAAGGTGGAGATTAGAAAAACAATTGGAGAATAATTTATAGGGAAAAGTGCATGTCAGGTTAGATTCTTCAGAACTTATTTAATGGGAAATTATTAGATATTGCATTTTGAACAAAAAGATGCCATGGCCTAGGAAAATTAGCTTGGGAAGATGTGCAAGATTGGAGAAGCTACTCTAGGCCCTAAGTGCAGCAGTGTAACCAGGAATGGAGAGAGATTGGCTGGGGAGTTATTGGGAAGGAAGAAGTCACGTGACATGGAAAGTAAGGACCTAAAAATTGAGGAGTTGACATTTACCTGTAAACATGACAGTATAATTCATACAAGTAATATCAGGAGAAGGAACAGGGGAATAAATAATAAATCTGATTTTAAAAATGTAAAATTGAGGTGATAAACAAATTTAATGAGGAGAAATATGCAACCTATGATGCTATAAGATGATTGACAAATTTCCCAACAGATATTTCTACTCAATATTAATCAAACAATGGTCCTCTAAGGTATAAAAATAAATGTAACTTTAAAATGTCAAATATTAAATACTATTCTATTTATGTGAACTGGATGAGGGATTGAAACAAAATTCTTTGGAGAGAAAAAGACAAAGTTGAAAACATTCACAAAAAAATACTCTAAAACTGAAGTGATAAAATGTGATATGAATATTAGTTTAAGCCTAATATTCATAAGAATAACATAAATCTAAGACTATTGGGAAGAAATTTCAAGTCAACTGCTCTTGACACTAAAACTCAAGTTCAAATGTAATTGCTTTCAAACCAGATTTTGAAAGAAACATACTTCCATCTCGACTCCGACCCCACCTCTCATATCTCTATTTGTTTTCCGAGCCAAATATCCAAGCCTTTGAAAGACTCCACCACAGAGTACACATGTTTCCTTGGTGTGATTTTGGCTGTAAAAGTGCTTCTATTTGTCAATTTAGGAAGCTGAGAGGACTAAACACGGGATCAACTGTTTTCTACAGAAATAAAGTCTAAAAAAATTGTTTTAGCAAGATTCCACGTTCAGCAGATCTATATAGTAAATTTGTATATCTCTTTATTTTCGTGATGACTCAACATACATCAATTTATAAAACTGACCATTTCTATAAAAATGGCAATTTCAAAAATGATTGAGAGCTGGGCGTGGTGGCACACGCTTATAATCCCAGCATTTGGAAGGCTGAGACCGGAGGATCCCGGTTCACAGCGAGTCTCAGCTACCTAGTGAGGCCCTCTGCAACTTAGTGAGACCAGGTTTCAAAATAAAGAATGAAAAATAGGGCTGGGGGTGTAGCTAGGAGGTAGAATGCCCCTGAGTTCAATCCCCAGAACCACAAAAAAAAAAAAAAGATAGAGATTGCTGATAGAGATTGCTGTTCATTTATTTGATTTGATATAAGTTCATTGACATCAAATATGATGACTTCTATTATTTTATTTTTATTATTATTTACTTTTATCTCTTATTATTCAATCTAAATTTAGAATTATGACTACACAATTCCTACTATGAAGTATGCATGTGGTTCATCTTCTGAGTAACCTGTCTTCTCTGTGAGGTTTGCCTGAAAAGTGAAAGTAGGAAGCAGAGGTGTTTTCAGACAACAGGGGGCTTAATTGGTCTTGGAAATCCAAAAACTTGACAAGCTTTGTGAGACTGGTATCAATTAGGGAAGAGAGACTTGTCTTTCATGGATGAGACACCTCTGAGCTCTCCACTCACTGTTTGAATCTTCCTCAAATCAAGCTGCTCTAATCTAGTGTTAAGATCAATATAATTTCTAAAACATAAGTGTGATCTTGAATGAAACACAAGTTTTGGGGGGTTTCTAGCTTTCTTACCTGTAAAATGTACATTTTAAGACTTCCATAAGCTTCAGAATAATCTGAAGCTAAAATAACCAAACATAGTACCATACCTGCTACAAAGTAAGTGCTTAATATAGTAACAAAAACAGTTAATGAGTAAAGCTTCCGTTAATCAACTCGTGGCTTTTTTGATGGGACATTAAACAGTATCCTGTACTCAGTGGCAAATGTCCTGATTTTGTTAGAACTGGTGAGTTGTTTAAAGTAATTTATAAAAAGCTTAAGTGCATCTGTAAGCTTTGAGGGCAATGAGACATTACAAAAGAGAGGAAAGAAGGCAATTTGCCCTCTCTACCTTATAACATTGATAAAAATCGATCATTGACTAATCAATAGCATTTCTGACAGCCTTTAGGGTACTCAGCACCTGATCTACCTCCTAAGTAACTTGTCAGCATCTATTAGGTGGCCTCTACTCATTTGATACTGAGACTGTTAAATATGAGACCTTACCTTTTATTCTGACCCTCAGATGGATTTTGTTATCTATATTATTGACAGTAAATCAACATTTCCTTCATGATTATTACTTGTACATCAAAATTGCACTTCTTTTTTTTTTGTTGTTGTTCCAAAGAACTACTTTTTATCTCTAGAAATATTTTAATAATCCATGTTATAACAGATATTTTTCACCGTTCCCAAGTTAGTGAAATACCAAAACAGTTTGCCACAGATTTTTAATTGATTTTAAATTATTTTATAATTTATAACAGCATCTACTCTTATATATATATGTCTATATAATAAAATGCATAGTATATATATATATATGTAAATTATCTCATAAAAGATCATCCTCATGCACAAACTACACTCACATTTGCATATGCAGAGGTTTTTATTCTTTTTTTTTTTTGAGAGAGAGAAAGAGAATGGGCACAAAGATAATTGCAAATAAGATGTCCCCCTCTAACTCTTTGACTGACAATTTGGTTATATGCATTAAGCTAATGAGGATTGCAGAGCATCTAAAGTAATGATTCTCAACCACTATTCTCTAGAAACACTTTCTAAATCTCTAAAGATATTTTTTGGGATGTTGTACCACTTAGGTAGTGAGAAGCTGCATATTAGATGCCCTTGCAAATTAACACAGTCTCACACAATTTTTAAATTGCCTATCAGACATTTGTGTGTATGAGGAATCAGACTTTTGTGTGTATGAGGAATCTTCTCAGGTTTCTCTGATCAACATCAATTAGGTCTGTTCTATTAAAATATGGATACTCAGAGTCCATCCTATGCCAGACCCCTATTTCTATTTTGGCTAAATAGGACTGAGTTGCTATCTGGAGAGACAGAAAGAAGGATGGCTTCCTTTACACTGCAAGCTCTTGCAAAAGCACCTTCAGATTGTATGGTGATTCAGTCTTAACTAGTGGATCATGGATAGATGTTTCTTTGCTTGAGGACAAAGGAAAATGAATCAATGAGTAGCCTGTTCTATGTCACTATTTAATAATGTGCTGTGTTAATAACTAGTTGTAGAAATACAACTCTAGGAAGTATAAAATATGTTCTCAAAGGAAAATAAAAGAGTGAAGCTTGGAGCTGCCTCAAGAGGCATTGTCATCTAATGTGGGTATTGATGATAACCTTGAGTTTCAAAGCTCAAACTATCTGCAAAATCTGGGGAAAACCAGAGTTTAATTATGGTAAGTTCTAAAACACAGAGCACAAAGAATCCTCTATTGACTGAGGTTTACTTCTAAACATAAGTAATCTGAGCGTTCTCCAGAAGATGCTACGAGCTCTTGGGTAACCTCCATGTGAAGCTATTGCCAACTGATTGGGGTTAGGCAGAGGAAGTCAATTCAACCAGCAGATTCTGCCTCTTTTCTCTTACCTTCCATTACTAAGTCCCAGTTCCCAAATTCATTCACCACAGAGGTGAAAAACAGAACTCTGAATACTCAATTCCTAAATTCTTCATTCCAAGTTTCTCATTCTAGCACTCCCCTATCTCGGCCAAGTCAGAGAAGCGCGAGTGAAGTATTTGTTCTCCCCTGGTTTCCAGCCATCGTCCTGAGGAACACTAACCCTGATTTGTTTGGCTGAGCTTCCCATGACCTCTTCTAGGTCCTGCTTGTTTTCCCTTTGCTATGTATGTGGTGATGTACTTGCCTCTGGGATCTAACACTGGGCAAAAATGGTCACTGTCTGAGCTCTTATAAATCATGAAACCTAGTAGAAGACAAACAACTCCTAAGGAAAATAAAACTGCTACTGCCATCAAAACTACAAAGTGAAGATGCATGCCTCCCCGAGAGCCTATCAAAGGGGATTTGGCCCAGATCCCATGAGAAGGAGGAATTACAATGACAATACAGTTGTAGTGTCCATGGGTGTTAAGTAGTGTAGTAGATGCTCTGTGTTCCTGCCAGGACCTTGCCTTCAGGACTTCAGCACCAAGGCCCTCAGCTACTAGGAGAAGAGGTGGCTGATAACTCATAGCCAGACTGTTCTCCAACTAGAAAACAATGTGCAGGGTGGGGAGGATAGGATAAAGAATTGCCAGACATCTTTAGCCATCTTTCATCTTCCATATCTTAATCCATAAAATACAGTTAATAATTCCAACTATCTCAAAAAATGCAAGAGAATTAAGTTAATCCACTTATATGATATACCTAGTATAGGGTCATCTATACATGAGGTGGCTTAGCATAATTGTTATAATTATGGATTTAAAAGCCAGATGTTGTGGTACATGCTTGTAATTTCAGTACTTGGGAAGCTGAGACAGGAGGATTGCAGGCTAGAGGCCAGCCTCAGCAATTTAGTGAGCCCCCCAGGAACTTAGTGAGACCCTATTGCCAAACAAAAAAAAAATAAAAAGGGCTAGGGGTATAGCTCAAAGGTAGAATGACCCTGGGTTCAATCCCTAATATCACACACACACACACACACACACACACACACACACACACACACACACACAAATAGTTAATAATTCCATTCTAATCATCTGAATAATGGGAGTGAATTAAGATAAATAACATACATGACATACCTAGTACAGGGCCATCTATGCACGAGATGGATAATTGTTAAAATAATGGACTTAATGAGAGACTGCCCTGGCTTGAGATTCTGACCATATCACTTACTCCATGTGTGAGCTTGGGCAAAGTGGTAACATGATGGCATTTTTAATCACCATTGCTGAAGGTACCATAACCTTACGATTAGACATTTAATTCTGATTTTTTACTTTGGTATGTTTTATTATTTTTATACTTTTATTGGTGCATTATAGTCTCACATAATGATGTAGTTCAGAGTGATGGTGACATACATGCACACCGCACTTGAACTTTCCCTCAGCTCCCTCCCTAGTCCTTCCCTTCCTTATACAGGGTTCTGAGATTGGCATTGGTTAGTATGTATACGTATGTACATACTCACATATGCACATGATGTCAGTGGAAGTGTTTTCTTCATTAATTCTCTTTCCTTCGTCACCTTTCCACTAGCCCACCTCCCTGGCTCCACTGAAGTTTCTCCTCCATTATCTCAAGTCTCTCTTGTATCCAGATTACTCCCTAGCTTCTGCATATAAGACAAACATAAGACCCTTCATTTTCTGTGACTGGCTAATCTCACTTAACGTAATGTTCTCCAGGTCCTTCCATTTTCCTGCAAATGACATAATTTGGTTCTTCTTCAGCTAAATAGAATTTCATTGTGTATATACCTCATAATTTTGCAATCCATTCATCTGTTGATAGACAACTAATACCAAAAAACTTAAATTGTAAAGAATAGTTGTTGCTTATTATTTATCTTTATGTTTTAGTGCCTGGAGTAGCATCATAATTTCATATTTTTTAAGTTTTAAAATTTATTTAATAAATAATTTAATTAATAAACAAATAAAATGTAATTAATTACTTAATTGTGTGTGTGTGTGTGTGTGTGTGTGTGTGTGTTGCTGGGAATTGAACCCAGGGGCATTCTATGTCTGAGCTACAACTTCAGCCCTATTTTTATTTTTTATTTGGAAACAGGGTCTTGCTAAGTTGCTAAGGATCTCCCTAAGTTGCTAAAGCTGGCTTTATAAATATTTTAAATGAATAAGTGGTCATCCCACTTGCAATTTATTCATCAATACTTACACTCATTAAACAAACTGATGAAATGCCTTCTATACACCTGGAACAATTGTAGGTAACATGTAATGTTTTCCTGGTACAACTGGAGGATTGGTGAATACTGAAGACTGCCAAAGAGGACTTAAGTAGTAAAAAATTCAGGTTTCTTTGGAAGGTCATGGACTTCTAAAAGAGATCAACAGCAAGATTGAAACAGTAATACAAGTTTACCCATCTTTATCCCATATGATTTTGTAGACTTTTTTTCTGTTTTTTCCCTTTATTTTTCTGCTTCTATAGTTTTTAGGAAAAAGGCATGAATTATTAGTTAACAATTTCTCACAGGTTCCAAGGGGATGATATATATCAGCTATAGATTTAAAAAGCCATATCTATTGAAAAGTTCTATGCTACAAATGGAGTGTAAATAGGACAGCATCAAATCAAGAAGTCTTAGATATTTCCCCTAATTCACTAACATTCCTCCTTTTTATTTTTAAATTGATGCATTATAATTATATAACAGTGATATTCAAATGATACAAACATGCTTGTACATGTCACTTGTATTTCTCTCCACATCTCACCCAGCTCCCTCTACTAGCATTTCTTGATAGAGCTATCAGCCAGGAAGAACACTGTCAAAAGATTACATGTAAGATCAGTCCTTACTGTCTCCTCTAAAGACTCTCTTAAAACACAAGTTTGAATAGCAATTTGAGTGAAAAGGCATTTGAGGCCTTAATAATCAACCTGAAAAGTGTATTGGGATATAACATAATATAAATTTAAAAATGTTAAAAAGAGACAAATTATCAAGATTAATATGCAATTCATTTTGCCTAACAAAGGGCTACAAAAGCTTAGTATTTTTAATTTGAGTGGGCTTACTTTCATAGTCAACATTAAAAAACAATAATAACTCCTCTTCATTTTTCAATACCTATTATAATTTGAGATGCAAATGTTTTAATGCTGGGACCAGCTGCCCCTCCCTGAGAGCTAAATTTTGTATTTGATATAATAGCAGTATTTATCCTCTGGTAGCAGATTAGTGCTGGGGCAATATTATTAGTATTATCACACAAGTAAAATTCAAGCTGTAATAAGTCTTTGAAAGATAAGGATGACTGACAATGTGTCACACACTTCAAAGTCTAGACTTGGGAAATAATTATTTCTTAATTTCTTTCAATAACCATGGAAATCTCAGTGGTGTTTCATACTATTGTATAGCATAATCAGGTACCAGAAAAAATCAGTTATCTTCTAAAGCCATGGGAAAGACCACAATATCAGTAAGGCCAAGCTGATATTTTAGAATAAACTAACCAGCTGACATTTTCAAATATCCAGGAAAGGATGCTATGGGGCCTATATATAGTGTTGTGAAGTTTTTATAGAACCTGAGGGAACACATCTAGAGAACATTCATTTAGAAACATGGATTTTTTTTGGTTTCTTAGAAGTATTTTCTTGTTTTAGTAAATTTAAAAAAAAGTATCAGAACACTTTCTTCTCTTTTGGAGGGTCTGAAACATCTGAATATCACTTAAAATTACCAAACATTAACAACTGAAAAAAATGTTCCAATAGTAATGGTATAATAATAAGAGGTTAAATCTACCATGAGCTAGGTGCATTAAGTAACTTAAATACCATCCTTAATGTTTTACACACATGCCTTCATTGATGCCATTATAGCAATAATGAGGGCAGGTATTAGCACCATTTGACAAACAAAAAGATTGTGCCTTTAAAAAGGTAATTTTTCCAGAATCATTATTTAAGTGGTGAACTGGTTTTAGGCTCAAGTTGTCCAACTGCAGATCTTTTACTCTCAACTATCTATGAGGAATTATTAAGGAATTATAAGATATAGCATGATATATAATTGTAGGATATTAAGTTCTAGTAAACACACACACACATACTCACACCACCATGACCATCATCACCATCACCACCACCATTTACTGAAAAATTCTATTAAGCCAGGTTTTCATCTTCAATTCAGAGAACCCACTGAGAAAAAAAAAAAAAAAAAAACTTCTTTATATCAACCCTAATATCTCTCCAAATTTGTTTCATAAAGTCATATTTCTAAAGCATAAAAGTACTTAAAAATTGTATGTTGATAAGAGAAATTTATAAGCAAAAGTATCTGTGATTATCCTTATTCTTTAACCTAATTTTAAACTCTGTCTTCTAGAGATAGTTTCTCAATAATTCTTCTCAAACTTATCTGCTATTGCAATTGTACAGAAAACAAATTGCAAGCATAGGAAAAGACTGCTTTCCATTTACATGAAACACTAAGTAATTATCTCATTCTGTTACACCAAATCTGCTCAGTAAGTTAAAATAGACTCAACTTGATGAAGTATGTAATTTGAAATTCTTAAGTTTGTAATTTGAATGATTACTTTCTCCCATAAGCTGCTTAGGGATTTTTTTTTTTTTTTCATTTGTAAAAGCTAAAACATTTGGCTACCTAAACATAGCATCAACAGAACTTGTCATGCAATCCTTTGTTTATTAATCATCTTCTACCGATAATCTAAATGATGATTAGTCTTGCCTCAGTGAATTTTCTACTCTTCTAATACACATTTAGTTTAATCATGGTTACATATTCTGATTTGTCATAATTTGAGAAGTGGAATTGAGGAACAATCCTTTCAAAGACTAAAGTGATTAAGGCAAAAGGAAAGATTTTAAATATAAGAGAAATTTGAAAAACAATATATTTAGCAAAGCGCAGATGTCATATATAATAGGGAAAAGCTTATGTATTTTACAGTCACTAATTCAAAAATATAATCATAATTTGAAAGCATAATTCAACTAGAAGATTTTTCATTTAGATATACAGCCCGTTCATTTTCTTACTAAATATAAAGCATGTACAAATTATAATAGATAGCAATAACAACTATTTAATTAGAGCAAGCTCTTTTTCATGCAAATGAAATTTCAGAAAAAGATTGGGAGAAACAAAATGTCCAAGAAATACATTTTTTAAATAATTTTCAAAAAGTCACCATTGTTACTTGTTAAAGAAGTACAGTAGAAAGGGCAGAGCTGTTAAAGCCTCATCTTTATTTTAGAGTAAACCAGCCTTGTATGTATTGCTAAATCAGCTCTTGACTCCTTGATTCTCAACACTCCTTTTCTCTATGTAGCCTCATTTGTTACATGTTTCATCTCTCTAACTCAACCTTGCCTTGCTTTCTGTTTTCTAGTCATGCGTGTAACAATACATCTTCCTGTTTTCTACATTCATTCTACTTTTACATTCACTTAAAAAAAAAAAATCTCTTCAGAAAATAAAATTTTCTATGATTCTGCTCAGAACAAGAACTATCATCTTTTTATATTTCTAAATTATTGAAGTATGAGAAACAAAGGTATAGAGAAAAAATAGGGGAATAATTCTTCGATGTTTAGAAAGCCTTGCTAATACAAGTGTAGGTGCCTGTTTAATTTAATCTTGGAGTCTCTGGGGCAAGGACCAAGCCCTCCAATATGGTTTATAAAGTGTTGGACTCACTTGGTACTCAATAAACAAGAATAATGAGAACCTTGACCTTTCCAGGTCTTTTCATTCTTACTATTTACCAGAATTCATTCCATTGCTATTATTTGTTTTAATGATTTCACTGAGTTTGGAAAGAGTTCAGACAAGGCATTGTATATTCCATACCCTAAGTACAATCTCATTCTCATACCACATATTAATAAATACACTCTAGAGAGTAAACAAGTATAATCCTTAAAATTGATTTTATTTCACCCCTTTTCACTCAATGTAACCATTCAGTTAAAGTTTGGTAATGGAAAAACAAATCTGGTACGTCTTAATTATACTGTGGGCTCTTGGCCTCTGTAGATTAGATCATGGTGGTAATTACGGCAAAATCTTATGCTGAACAATGCTTTGCTCACCTATAACACATGCAGATGTCTAACACACACCTTAGTTGAAGGATAAGTGAGCAACAGAGTGAAAAGGATGTGCAAAATTTTATCACTACTAATGAAAAAAATTGATGTGCATGCACTAGTGTTGATGAGTGAACAGCACCTGTTTGGTTAATAAAGAAGAGTTGGTTTGTGAGTTTTTAGTTATAATTCAGTTTAATCAGATCAGTGCTAATATACCTGCTATGTAATATAATTGTTTAAAATTCTAAGAACGCTTGCATAAAAGCAAACAGCAGGGACACAATTAAATGACATATTGCCAGTATTATATGTTTACACACCTTTAAATAAAGACACTTTTGTTTACCATGGCCCAGAGAAATATTTCTCTGAAATTGGCAATTATCAGTGGTCAAATGGCAAAATAACAATAGTTATAATATACCAAATATAATATTGCAATAATACTGCTTGTATTACATAGCATCTTTTACCCCAAAACGTTACTTTTATGATTATATTATACTGATCACGCTATCAAATATATCTTGTGCAGATTTTACTATAGTTTTGATGCAAATAAGACATAAGACATAATACCTACACTTGAGAAAACTTCAGGTTATTTATTTATTATTTATTTATTTACTTATTCATTGTACTGGAGGTTGAACTTAGTGGATTCTACCTCTGAGCTACATGCTCAGCCCTATTTAATTATTATTATTTTTTAAATTTTGAAGTAGGGTCTCACTAAACTGCAGAGGGCCTCACTAAGTTGCTGAGGCTGGCCACGAACCTGTGATCGTCCTGTCCTGTCTCAGGCTCCCAATCTACTGGGATTTTAAGTGTGTGCTACCATACCTGGTGAAATTTCAGTTTTATAATCGGTAAAATCCTTCAAGGATGGTGTTATTTGTCATTGGGACCTTGGTGCCTAGTTCAATGCTTCAAACAGAGAGAACTCTCGGAACATCTTTGTGGAATTTCACTGAAGCCGCTGAGACATATTTGTGTATACATAAAACCACCAGCATGCCTATAAGCTGTATGACTGGTACTTCTCGGGAGTCCTGGCTTTCTAGTGACATGTGACAGGAGTCAAATTTTTCATTTTTATCAGCTCCCATGAAAAGCAGTTGCATACAGTGAAATTAAGGCATAAATAAAATTCCTACAGGGGATAAAGAAATAATATAAATAAGTAATGCAATGAAGAGTATGAAATGTTAAAGAATACTGGAAACTGGAAGGAGACCATGTTTTCTCTAACTTGAGGAATGCCACTTAGCTTTGGCCAAATACTACCATGGAGCCCTAAGCACCCAGAATTGCCAAATCATCTTATTTCTAAAAGAGTCTGGAAATCCTGATTTTTTTATATAAAATCTCAGAAAGCTCGGCAACAACTAAAAATACTTTCAAATCTCTATTAGGAATAAAGCACACCTGCTGGCTGTAGCTTGCCCCTAAGCTACAACAAACGTTATGATGATCTCTCATGCACGTCAAAGAAAATATAGCAAGAATTATGAATATCTGAGTTCTAAATATAGGATAAACTCCTTAGATTTTAATTTTTGTGTAACACAAATATTTAATTTCATTGTTTGTTAAGGTTTCTTCCTGCTGCGATATCTTATTTCTATCATATGCAAGAAAGTTGTAGGAAATACAGATTGAGACCATAAAATACAGATGTTTACCTTTTAGGGCCCTTGGAACACTTAAAAAACACACTGCATAGTCTATTATAAAAGAGACAGGAGAGAGTGTTTTGGGGAAAAATGGGACTGAAGAGTGCATTGTATGCCATTATACAAGGAGATTCTGGTAAGTATTCACAAAACGTGGCTGAAGTCCGCTTGCTTGTGGCAGGAGCAAATCTATACAGTCACTGGCAGAAAAGATAAGATTACTTGGAGGACTGGTGAGGAGTCTGTCTTGGTCATTAGACTTTAGAAAAAGAAGGTCAGAGGATTTATTTTGAAGGAGAGGTTTAGGGAATTGGCAACGAAGCTCAATAGTAAGAGATATATTGTCAACAAAAGAAGTAGGAGAGAAAAGTTGAGAAAAGGATTGTTGGAAATGCTAGAGCCAAAGGAAGTGTTTTAGTTATGGGATAAGGAAAGTCTTATTTAGAAGCAGTGTCTACAAATAAATCAGGGGTAGAGCAATACCAACAAAAGCTAGCTAAGTGATTTTAAAGGGCTCACTCAAAATCGGCAGGCCTGTAGAAATAGCTTATTTTAGCAGTTCTTTAATTTTTTTTGACAAATACACAATATTGTTTCCTCTTAAACATGTTTACTTCTTACATAGATCAAAGCATTTTTTATATTTTCTTATGAATTAAGAATAATATTAAGAATGAACAAGAATTAAGAATAACGGAGAGCAGGCAACATATTCTTCTACTTCTGACCATCTTTTATTCTGTCTTCCCTAATTTTGAATTAACTCTTTAAAAAAAGAGTTAATTTAAAAGATAAACATTCATGGTATTTGAGGATTAACAAACAAAAACATACTTGATTGGTAAGTAGCACAGCTCTGTACTGTAGAGGAGAGAAAGAATCAGAAGAGGGTCAGAGGAGCCCTACTAACTACCTATAGTTTGGACATTTGAGGTATTCATAATATCATTACTTTTTAGAAAAGAGAAAGCGGAAGATCAGAATATGTAAATAACCTATCTAAGTTCCTGTTGAAATCGGATGAGAATTTGAATCCAGATTGATTACCAAATTCTATACTCATAAATGTTCCACTGTGTTATCTGCCTTGGAGGAGGGAAGAGAAACTACATTCCAATTCTCAAAATGTTTTGTGTGAAAATGCATTCCAGCTTCTGTGCTTGCTTTCTTCCCCAAAAGCCAGTTCTCCAGGTCCTCACTTAGCTTGCTTCTTTTCATCATCCCAGGTGTTCCCTTCTCTGAGAGCCCTTCTCTGCCAGAGTTATGCAAATGTCTACCCTTTCCCAACCATTCTCTGTCCCATGGCACTGTTTTATTTCATCTTGTTTTTTCCCCCACAGCACTTTCACTGTTATGTTAACTTCTTTTTACACTTCTCTGCAATCTGTCTCCTCCTAGAATGTAAGCTGTATAAGAGCTGTCTTTTCATCCACATTGTGAATCTCTGCAAACTTAGCATGTACAGTCCTGCCTTGCATAAAATAGACACTTCATAAATTTACCCCAAATTCATGATGAAGGAGTAATTTTCCAACCTTTACCTTTTTATTATTTTTGGACTGCTAAACTGATAATTTTGTGATACTTGGAGGAAAAAAGATTGCATCCTATCATGTCAGTGACTTAGTTCTCATGGAACTAAGCAGGGTTCCATGAGATACTTAGCAGGGTTTACAGAATCCTGGACAGGCTGTATTCTCACCCTTTGTCAAAACTGCTCTCAGTAATGCTATGGTCCTGACTGGTGGGCTCTAGTGTTCTGGATCTACTTTTTTTTTTTAACTGCCCCCAGGGCCTTCCAATCTTAGTGCCTTCCACTGCTCTACTTCTTAAAAATTCCACTCCCACTTCTTGGCTGCCACTAATGCATGCTGCCAAGTTCAGGACTTCCCCCATCATCCCAGAGCTTTGCTTTAATTTCAAGTACAGCCCTCTGCAATACTGTGATAGTTATTTTCACATCTAACCCTTCAAACAAATTTTTAAATCTGCAAAAATGGGGACAAAAAGCAATGAAAATTCCAAATCATAGTATATTGTGGTATTGTGCCATTCTTGCCAATTGGGTCATTTTGTCTACATTTTGAACTGAAGCCATCACTAAGAATAGCAAACTGATATCTATATGCATAATAAAAGTCCCATGTTTGTGTCTAAGATTAATTTAAACATTTTTCTGGCTACTATTTACCCATGATTTAAAAAAAAAAGAGAGAGAAAAAAAAAGAAAGAAAGCATGATGACTGCTACAATTAGAGTAAAATAGAACCAATAGCAATTTACAAATAACATCCATGAAGTGGGTTAGTCATGGAACTTTTTGAAGTACTTGATATATGGCAAACCATGACTCCAGAATTAAAGCCACCACCATAGTCCTAAAATGTCAACAATGTATAATGCAGTACAACTCTAGTCTTCAGTTTAAATTCTATTTTACTGTATATGTATGAGTATGTGCTTATTATAAATTTGAATCAGTATAATTGATCTTTCTATTTTAGAAGATATATTTTTCATTTTCATTCCCCTAATGTATCTTTAAGAACAATCTTATCTGTGGCTAAGAATCTTCCTAAAAGTTTATCTTAAAAGAATTAGACTGACCCCTATTGTTCAAACTGTTAAGTAGATAATGGCCTTCACTATCCAAAGAAATTTTCAAATGCAAATTTTAACTTATTGCTTACAATTTATAATCAAAGTCAGAATCTCTTTGCTTTACTTTAAACCTATTATTAAAATAGGATGAAAGAAGACATTGATGAAAGTTTTCCTCCAATAAAAATGTGTGCACCTAATTTAGCCTTGCTGCATAATCTGCTATTTCCAGCATGGTGAGAGGCTTTTTTTTTATTCTTTCTTTCTTTTTTTTTTTTTTTTTTTGTAAAATTATAATAAGCAAAGAAAAGAGGAGCTGAGGTGAAATGTCAACTTGGCAGTAAAATAGGCATTTGAACAATTGCAATTGATTTTGAATGTAAAAGAAATGCAGAAAGATCTGAACATAGAATTGTCTAAAATCAAGATTTCAGTAATTTTCTATTTTAAAGGCTAAATTAGAAGTACTGGCTTCCTTTCACAATTTTTCGGTTTTAATGGACGTTAAAAGTTAATAGCTGGCTTGACTGTAGATAATAAAGATTTCTGTCATTTGTTGAAGGAGTACAAATCAATATAAAAGCTAGAGACTGCAGTCACAACAAAGACCTCAGTATGGGGCTACCAAGAAAGATGACATCTCAAATTTTCACAGAAAAAAAAATATAAAAGAAACTGTTCTTTGAACTGCTAGAAATCCATTCTACCTTTTTAGATAATATGCTTTAATTGGATTTTTTTAAAGAAAAAAAACACCTTTGGAGACCTTAAGAAGTTTTTGGAATTCACTTGGGTTTTAGTCTTGAATATATCTTTCACAAGAATGAATATACCACATTGACTTATATTAAAAATTAAAACACTTTGAAAAAACTTTTTAACCATTTCAGCAGAAATGAAAACTAAAAGTATTGCAATAGAAATCTATGCCTGCATATCCATCAGCAATGATTGATTTCTCTGTAAATATAATTAATTTTAAGAATAATTTTCTCCATTATAGAAGTCGCTATTGCTTGGATATAATATCTTCATAATTGCTTTCAATCTCAAAGTAGCCATACCCCAAACTCTGTTGGCAATTTAACAAACATTAATATTGAGGTTATTAAGTATCCATGTAGGCAAATCCTTAACACATAATGTAACATCTCGGTCTAACTGTATTATGACTATTGTCTCAAAAAAGCCAAATTAATGGGCATTCTTAGCCCTGATGTTTAAGGAGCAACATTGAGTTATAGGATAGTTCTAAAAAATCCATGCCACATGAACAGGCTGAATTATGATTTGATATATTGATGAATGTATACATACCTTTAAGGAAAAAGAAAAAGGTGACAGAGTGAAATGCAGATGAGAAGCAGTATATACCCCTTCTTATGGTTATCAAATGCATTTGTTCAGTATGGCTTATTTTGTTTCTGCTTAATTTACATTGATTGCTACAAATATGATATATAATTTTATTTCTTCTTACCATCACTAAATAATTTAAGACATGCTATAAAAGAAAAATGCCAACTCCTCAAATTTAAGACAGCTTTGATTTTAAACCAATACATAAAATTAAAATAACTTTCCTGTTCAACAATATATATTTTAGATAGAAGAATACTATTAGCAAATATTATATGATTTCATAAATGTTATCAAATTCTTGGGTCTAAGTTCATATCTATAGGAGGTGCAAGAATAGAAAATTCACACGCTCACTCTCAGCATAAACTTTAGCAAAAAAAAAAAATCCATAGACAATATACCATCTGTCTCCTAAACCATGTGAAAAGAAAAGCTTTGAAAATCCAGCCGTTGCTAATGTGACATGTTGAAACATTAATCACCCCCTTAGGCCAATATAATTGTAGCTCCATGTTAATTACCTAACAATTAACAGCAGTAATTTCCAAGGGGCAATCAATGAATTAGCTTGTGATTTTCCCACAGATTTCAGTCCCACACTGCCAATCTGAATGCATTTCAAACTCCTCACTGTGGTTCATCAATGACACTTCTGGTGTATGAAATAAAAATTCATTTGCGCCCTTACTAATTAGGCTAGAATATATCCCTGTGTGTATTGCAAACTCTATTCATTCGCACAAAATCTCTGCCACAGGCATTTTTCCCCATTTAAAAATTCATTTTCTATTAAATTAGAAGGTCACCTAGCAGGAAAATGTACTAATCAAGATTTTATCACTAACAAATTAAAGATTTTTAATAAGCAAGTTTAATTAAGTTATCCTAACAAGTGATAACAGCTATTTACAACTTATAGGGATATATGCATATGCACTAAAGCAAGAAGCATTTGAAACCGTATTCCAGGACATGCTACATATTCCATGAACAGATGGAAACTGACTAGGTGCATATATGATTGAAATAGTTTTAAATGTAACGATTTTAAGGGAAGGAATGAGCTTGCTTGAAACAAAAATTAGCTATCTATATTTTCTTTGGCAAAAGACAACATTTGAGAGTAGAATATTATCTCTTCCTTCTGATCCTGTATTTGTCTTGATCATTTACATCAATATTCTAACATAGTTTGTCCTAAGTACATAAATATTATAGTTGATGATTATTATTATCTTCAGATAAAGATTAAAAATTGTGCTTCTAGGAAGCTGTACAGTAGTCCCCCCTTATCTGAAGTTTTGCTTTCTGCAGCCTCAGTTACCTGCAGTCAAATGTGGTCTGAAAATATTAAATAAAATATTCCAGAAAGAGTTTGTAAGTTTTAAATTGTGTGCCATTCTGAGAAGCATAATGAAATATTATACCCTCCCACTCAATCCTGGGATATGAATCATGTCCTTGTCCAGCTATCCACACTCTATATACTACCCTCTTGTTACTAACGTAGTAGCTGTCTCTAGGGACAGATTAATTGCTGTGCTATCACAGTGACTGTGTTCAAAATATCTTTGTTTTAGTTAATATTGGCCTCAAGTGAAGAGTATTAATGTTGGAAATTCAGATATGCCAAGTGCATCATGGAACTGAAGAAAAGAAAGCACAAGGTATTTTGAGATAGAAAGAGACATGTTATTATAACTTTTATTACACTAGTATTGTTGTAATTGTTCTCTTTTATTACTAGTTATTGTTATTTTGGGCCTGTGCCTAGCTTATAAGTTAAACTTCATCATAGGTTTGTGTATATATGGATATATAAGAGAAAACCACAATACATAGAGGACTTGGTATTAGCTAATGTTTAAGGGATCCAATAGGCAACATGGAACATATCACCCATAGATAACTGGGGACATTAGCACATCATTTTAATAGAAAACTATTGTGATGGAAATATGGTGTAGCACACACAAATTTGTTCTGAAAAACAAATTGCTACTCTTCAAAAAAGTAAAAAGGAATGTGTGTATTGTATATAGCCATTTGTTGATTTAGAATTCTTATTGAAGTTACTAACACTTTGTTTTTATCTTTATTTTTATATATAAGTACAAAAATCTTGCTCCTTGAAGAAGATTTCTTTTAAATTTTGTGAAAAGAGAATAGGGAAAATTTTAACAGTATGTCAATAGTCAAGTTCCAACATGACACTCAGAGGCAGTTTTGCAATTCCACAATTGAAGTACTCTTCTTTTAAATAATTCATCCATGGGGTTTATCGATCTATGACTTATTTTATTCATTCATGAGGCACACAGCACTGTAAATACTATGCCAAATATTAGTTCTGATATGGTAAAATCACAAATATTAGTTCTAGTATGGTAAAATCACAAATACTTATTTAATGGTGTCCTGAAATTTGTGTAAGGCATATACAAAAGTGCAATGTTACCTGTTTTAAAGATGAAGACAAGAAGGAAATAAAATCATAGAATTATCAGTAGCAATAGCACCTCCCATGCCAGTACTGTGTCCACAGTGATTATTAATGAACAGAGTACAGATAATATAAAAAAAAAAGACTCAAAGAACATAACCTTGAATAATTTCACATGTAAATCCTCACTTTCAAATCCTCTTTCTTTGGCCAATATTTAACACAGATTATGACAAAATCTTGTTATAAGGCACTCATCATAAAATCATAGAATTTTTAATCTCAAAAAGACCTTAAAAGGTTAATTTAAAAATGAAAGAACTGCAGTTAAGTGACACAAATTGACCTATTTATGGTCACACAACCAGTTAATAGCAGACAGAGATTTACTGACCCGTTAGGCCTGTGCCCTTTACACCACATTATGCTGCCACACTGTTAGTAATGTCATTATTTTAGTCATTAATGTCATATTTAGCAATAATTAATACATTTTATAAAGAATTTTCAGATTTAGCCTTCTGCCTTTCTGACCCATTCATTCTTTACCACCATTAACTTCTAAGTGTTAATAGAAAGAACACAATAATACCTCTTTAGTCTCACATAATAATGAATAGCCAAGGAACCCTTATTTATTAGCTTTAAAAGCACACCCTAAACTGGCCATAATTCCCTATTATCCATTTCTGTGTCCCACTACTCCCTAATAGCCTCATATACATGGTCTGGTCCTTTTGAGTGGGGAAAAATAAAACGAAATATATTCCTTTATTGAACTTTCATTCTGCAAAACAACATCCATGCACGTGTGCATGTGTATGTGTGCGCATGGGTGCACACACACGCACACACAGCAATTCTTGGAATTATCAAACATACAGTGATGATTCTTTTATCTAGCTTTATTTTTTTTATAAAATAGTCATCATGTAGTATCCAGAGACACAACATAACTATTCATATGTCTGTGATTTAACTTTGTTATCTCAAGCATTTTCCTCTTCCTATTCAAATCCAATATATTCTCTAGACTCACATGCCCCTTGAAGTCTATTAGCTATTCTAGACTTATTTTTTTTCTTTAAAAGAAATATCACATTTTAGTAAGTACATGCCACAGCTCTGGTTTAATTAACCATTGTACAGTATTCTTTCTTATTTATACGAAAGTGTGTGATTGATCTATATCTCTCATCTCAAACTATACCTTATTGAAGGAGCTTATTTAATTAGGTCCATGGGAAATAATACTCTGTCCCAAATCCTTACTAATACCAATATACTCTTTTTACATCTTTAATTGCATTTAAGATCTGAAATCATCTCTTTAGCTTATTTCTTTAGTGTCTCCTCTCTGTAAAATATAAATACCATGAACAAAAGGATCTCATCTACCCTTTTTACCACTATGTCTCCTGGATCTATGACTCTACATATCAGCAAACTAGACATTCAACACATATTTGTTGCATGTTAAATACAATTAAATGATTAATACTTAAATCTCTAGACTACAAAATTGGCATTTTATATTGGGAAGAATCAGACTTCCTGGACCTTGAATCTTAACTTTATCAACATTCATTCTTGTACTTATTTACTCAAGCAACAAATGTATGGTATTTATCATGTGATAACCTTTCTGTTCTAGAAGCTGGGGATAGAGAAGAGGGCAAAAAGTGACATGGTCTTGACATGGGCTCAAGTTTCCCATGGGAGTCATATTGACCAAATAATCTCCCTTCTCCTAATGAAAAACTGCAGCTCTCAATATTCATGAAAAATAAGTATACAAAGGAAAGTGTATTGATAGTGAAAATCTACTGGAGATGGTTAAGGAAGGCTTCTATGGGACTATGAGAACTGAGTTAAAATCTGAAGAATGAGTGGACATGGGCATTAACTTCATGTGCAAGAATTGTTCTCTTGTCCTGTAAAGGAAGGTGTGCAAATTTATGAGAAGCTGAAAGGAACCAAGAATAAAGAGGAAGATAATAGAAGACATCTGGAGAACCAAGTGTAGGGCCAGGCCATTGAAAAATGTGTGGACATGTTGAGTGTTCTGTTCATTATCCTGATAGCAATGGCAAATAATCGAAAGGTGTTAATCAGAGGCAGTAAATAATGTGATCAGATTTGCAATTTCAATATCACACCCTGACACATATGAATGGTTGGCAGGAGATCAATGCAGATACAGATAGACCAGCTGAGGAGGTGATTCAATATTCCACATGACAGTTGATGGTATCTCATGCTAGTGCTAGGGAGATGGGTGGAAAGATGACAAAGTGGATTGATTTCTGTGAATCTAGAGAGAAACAGCTTATGGAGTTTGGTGATGGAGGTGGTAGTGAGAGATACAGAAGTATAAGGAATGATGCAGATTTCACAACAGGATAGATGGTGCCAATCTCTGAGATATACGAGTGGAACAGTTGTGCATGTGTCTAGGGAAGTTATGTTCAGAAGATCATGTGTTCAGTTCTTGAACAGTTCTTGAACTGTTAAATGTGAAGGGTCTTTACGAAATCTAAGAGATGACAATGTTATATATGTGTCTGGGATGCTGAGGAAATGACTGAGTTTAAAACACCCATTAGACCTTAGGTGGCAATAAGATCATGTATAAAAGACAGTATATAAGGAAAACAGGACCTCTCGTGAATTTTGCCTCACTTGTCACAGGTCACTGCTAGCTTATTTTGGTTTCATTATATTCTCAGTATCATCTAATAACTTGGACAAGGTAAACACTCAATATTGAAAGAGCAAATGAATAAACAGCATTGGGAAAATTAGTCTCTCGAGTCTCAGTTTTCTCATTTGTAAGAAAAAAAATCAAACATTAACACATATATTCCAGGGTTGTTCTGGATGTTACATAAAATGGCATAATCAAATGCTCATGCAAACTGTCTGTAACTTAGTAGAGATTAGTAAAAATGTGTCTTTTTCTTCTTTATCACAGTTGTTTTAGGTCAAGTATTATGCTTTCTATTATTATATACCAACCACTGCTGAATATAGAGCATAGCAGTATTGATTGAAATAAAATAATATAAAATATTTTATAGGCCTTTAAATTATTTCTTTTTCTGTTTTGTTTTGTACTAGGGATTGAACCCCATGGGCATTCTACCTCCGAGCTACACCACCGGCCCTTTTTATTTTTATTTTAAAACAGGGTCTCGCCAAGTTGCTGAGGCTGACCTTAAACCTATGATCCTCCTGTCTCAGACTCCCATATACTGGAATTATAGGCATGTGCCACTGCATCAAGCTGAATTATATCTTTTCTTTTCTTCTTAAGTATATTCCAACTATTCAGTAAAAGGGTGAAAATCAGGCTGGAGGGTTCTAGCTCTGTATATTTCAAAGAAAGGTTGAGCCCTCCAGCTTTACTGGGGAATTAACTGTTAAGCCCTCAGAATATCCCATCTGGTGATAGCATCTTTGTTTACCTAGAGCCTTAGGACACATCAAACAATTTATGTTAACAGTGAGATCTATGAAAGGCCTCACAGAATCAGTTTGACCTCCAGAGAAGCTAAAGATTGAGTAACTGAGGTCAACTCCCAATAAAAACCCTGGACACAAAGACTTGGGTGAACTTCCCTGGTGGGCAGTCCTCCATATGTGCTGTCACACAGCTCACCTCCAGTGTAATTGAGGGCTGTTCATGACTCTTCTGGGAGAGCAAAGTTGGAAACTTGCATCCAAAATCTTCTTGACCTGCTACGCACCTTTTTCTCTTTTGATTTGTATAATTTCATTGTAATAAACCCTAAGTATGAGTATAACTGCTTTCCTGAATTTTGTGAATCCTCAAAGTGAATCACTGAATTTGAGGGTGGTCTCAGGAATTTCCAACATACCATGCCATACAGAAATATTACTGCTCCCTAACTTTTAAGAACATGATAGGAAATAGTAAAGAAATCCAACCTTGAGTAATTTTATTAATATTTTATTGCTGTTGGTGGTGGCTTATTTATTTCTCTATTTTTTGTGCTTTTGTTAGTCATGAGGCATTAATAAATAATATAAACCAATATATATCTTACCTGAAGCCTATTTGATTGGAGCATGGTTTTCAAATGTCAACCACTGTTGCCAATATTCTGATTTGAAATGAAGACAGGAATGTTATCATGTCTTCACCATCAACATTCTAGCTGCTATAATCCAAAATGTCTGACCACACAATTTAGAAGAAGGAAGATTTATTTGCCCACAATTTTTTGGAGACTCTGGATTTCTGGATTCAATCCATGTGAGGCCAGAGTCTGAAGCCCAGGGCATGGCAATTGGAAGCAGAGATAGATAGTTGATGATAGATAGATGATAGATAGATAGATAGATAGATAGATAGATAGATAGATAGATGAACCATAAAATCTCTAAGACCACACACCAAGGACCCTTCTCTAGTAGCTGAGCCTCACCTCCAACATTGTTACCATGTTTAGGGGAACATTCTAAATCCAAACCATTATCCATGTCATAAGAAGGTTATAGCCTAAGCCTGTGACATCAAAAATTACTCTAACAATTGGATTTTGACCCTAGCTAGTATGGCTTCAGAGCTCAAGCTATAGTTTAATCACTGATATAGACCATTCTGCTTAATCACATTGAGTCTGAAAACAGAAAAATCAAACAATCTAATATTCAAAAAAGTAATTTCTCTAACTCTACATACCCCTTTACTTATCCTGTGCAAAATTATGTCTGAATTTATGCAGGGAGAAGCTTCATAACCTTCATAGCAGTGTGATGAAGGAGACTCATATTAACC
This sequence comes from Graphiurus murinus, assembly GCA_004027655.1. Classification (NCBI taxonomy): domain Eukaryota; kingdom Metazoa; phylum Chordata; class Mammalia; order Rodentia; family Gliridae; genus Graphiurus; species Graphiurus murinus. The sequence continues at coordinate 26,325 of PVLC010005787.1, forward strand.
GGTTTTCTTCAAGTTTCTCACTGGTTTCAGATATATATATATATATATATATATATATATATATATATATATATATATATATATATATAGTCTGGTATGTAGGTATGTATGTTAGTCTACTTCCCATTGCATGTGTATGTGTGTATGTGTGAGTGTGAGTGTGTGTGTGTGTGTGTGTGTGTGTAGTACGGGTATTGAACACAGAAGCATTCTACCTCTGAGCTATACCCACAGCTTGATTTTATTTTTTTAATTTGAAACAGTATCTCACTAACTTTCTGAAGCCCCCACTAATTTGCTGAAGCTAGATGTGAATCTGTGACCCTTCCTTCTCAGTCTCCCAAGTATGGGGATTATAGGTATGCACCACTACACCCAGTTCCTATTGCATTTCATGCCTTGCATCTGCTGGTATCAGTTGCTGCAGACTTTGTTTATTTTCCATTGTGTTCTCTTTTTCCAAAGTGTAGGGAAAGCCTGGTGGCACCTACTTGCTAATAACATCTCCACTAGCTTTTGGTGGCCGCAGAGGTCTCTTGAGTCTCTGACACATCTTAATTAGCTTCCTGGCCTAAGTAGCCTATCCAGCCTCTGTTTTGGCACATGTGTCTCTACTTCAGTGATCTCTGAGTGAAGTTTATTGACTTTTAAGTCAATTTCCATGCCACGATAGGGGTATGGAAACTTTAAAATCTAGTGGATGCAAAATAAATCCTTCTGCCTGAACATGACACCGATCCAAGGTCTCCTGGGGCCTCTCAGGTGAATCAGGCGACTCTGCACAGCAGTTTTATTCTAGAATTTAAAAAAGGGCTGAGAAAAATCATAAATGAGAAAAGACACCATATTCTGGAAATAAGTAATTGTATATTGTAAAGATAATATATCTTCTTTAAACAATTTACAAGTTACATCACATTTAAAAATTCTAATGAGAATTTGGGACCAGTTTAAAAAATGAATGTAAAAATATCTAGAAACATAAATAGACTAAAATAAGTACAAAATTTAGGAAAAGGGACATAAGTGAGATAAGTGACAGGAGGCATCTTCTCTCCGATATCTAACTATATTAGGAAAATTCTGTATAAACACTATTTTATTGACTTGGATGGTGGAGTGTGTCAACTTGGCAGGGCTAACCTACATCCAAAAATCCTCTTCTAGTATTCTTCTGGACATTATTGTAATATTAAGCAGGAAAATCAGGGAGAAGAGAAAAATTGGTCAATAGAAATATAGAAATGTTCTCACTTCTAAGAAATGATAAAATGCATGTAAACGCAATGGAGTTTTTATTAATTACAGATTGGAAAAAATTAATAAAAGGATAATATTCATTTTTATGAAGATAATGTCAAAACATAGTCTATGAGATAAGTTGCTAAGACTTTCTGAAAAGTAAGTTGGCAGATATCAAGGTGTTAATAATATTCATGCCACTGGTAGAAATTTCACCTCATGTAACCTAATCAAAAGAAGTGGAGCTAGTCATTGACACACACATAAGAATTTTCAGGTCAAACTTATTTTTAACAGTAAAGTTTGAAATTATACATTCTATAATAGTTCAATAGTTCAATAATGATGGTATATTCCTATGATTTAAGTTTTAAAAGAGAAGTTCAACAAATGCAATAAACATACATGACAATAACAGTACCCAAACCATTTTTTTAATAAAATTTGTTATAAGAATAAAAATATACAAACAGAAGGGATTAAACTAAAATCAATTGCCTTGGGGATAAATAATAAGTATATAATTTCCATACATTTTAATATACCAGTTACAGAAAAAAACAATGATAATTATAGAAGGAAGTTGGTATGTCTGCTAAGCGAAACAGATTTTCAGTTTCATTAAGTTTTTCTTTTGATTATTTTCAATTTTTATTATTTATTTATTTGTTTTGTGATACTGGAGATTAAATCCAGTTGCACTCTATCTCTGAGATCTACCCCCCAGCCCAGCTTTAGTGTTTATTTTGAAACAGAGTCTCACTAGATTGCTGAGAGTCTCTTTAATTTGCTGAGGTTACTGTTGAACTTGCAATCCTCCTGTCTCACAATACCAAGTACTGGAATGACAGGCATAAGCCACCATGCCCAGCTAAAACTATCTTTTTTATTTTATAATATATATTAATGGAATAAGATTTATTACTGGTATCCTGAAATTCTGTCTTTTATGTTTTAGAAAGCACATAGAAATTATAAAATGTAAAAGGAAAATTTAAAGCAGACAAGAAAATTTGAGAAATGGTTTTGCTTATTTTTCAAATTTAGGAGAATACTAATAAATATATAATATATAAGCAAATTATAGTATGAATATAATAAGTGCTAATAAGTAAATATATAGGATATATTATTAGTGAATACGTATGTTATAACATAGGTAGAAGCAAATTCTTAGAAAACACAAGGAAAAAATTGTCAAAGGCTCCAGTGTTCTAGTTCAGTATATTAAAAATAGTGCTATCCCTCAAATATCTATAATAGATGTGAGAGATATCTACCTAAAGAGAGATAAATTTGTCAAGTACCCATTACTTTCTATTTCCCCCAAATACAAAACTGGAACTGAACATGTAGGTGATATCTGACAAAATAGTTAACATTCTTTTAAAAATCTGTACTTATTTTAGTAATAAAACTTTTCAGGGTTGGAGCAAACCCTTACATTTTTATCCACCCCATTTCTTGAATAATGCTCAATAAATATTGGCATTCTAAAATAAAATTTTAATTATATTTTAAAATATTTATACAAATGTAAAGTGAGTATTTTAATGCATATTTTTAGGATAAAGTGGTGAAAGGGGTTGCTTTAAACCCCAACTATAACTGCTGCCTTCACTAATAAATAGATTGAATTTACTTTCAATTAGTTTATTGTCTCTGATTGCTTATTACAATATAACTGTTTGCAGTTGTCCCAAATTCTGGAAGTGATTCCTCAATACTTCTCACCTAGCAGTATAACACAATCCAAGTGTAAATGTAGCCTTGGGGGAAATATTAATTGTATAAGTGACATCTAAACAAATAATTCTGACTTTTGATAGTCTTGCTTTAAAATTTTTCCAATTTCCTAAATAAATGAGTCTATTAGCATTTGATATTAAGGCACTTACACTCATGGACGTCATAACAAGGATATTAAATATCTTTTCTGATGCATTTCCATATTCTTCACACTTCTACACACTCTACATAGTAGTACGTCTCATTATCATTGTTGAGACTTTCTCTATAAATATAATTATTTTCATCAACATTTTCTAAAATTGTGAGTCTTTTGAAATGCACCCCAAAATGAACCCATCATTTTGGAGTCAGCATGCTAAAGAAGTCCATATTTAAAAGTCTCAATGATGGATAAAATAAAAAATACATATTTTATGTATTCAAATATATATATATACATTTTATATCACCTGCAGGGATTTCTCCATTACAATTTGATCAAAGATCACTCAATAGAGCAACACTACTCCCTGGAGAATTTCCAGTGTTGTCTTTGAAATAAAATGTTTTAAGCTGCAACAAAAAGTAAAAGTAGGTTAAAAAAAAAAAAAAAAGGAGAGAGGAGGCAGAATTCAAAATAACTCTTTTTTTAGTGCAAAATGCATGAAAACTGGAATATGTATGCATTTAAAACAAATCTCCCAAATAAACATATTTTCTTCAATTTGATTTGAACTTTAATGATTCACAGAATTTTGTTCAACCCAGGGAAATGAAGGGTACCTCTCTCACTTACTTGTATGAACTTTTTCGTTCTGAAAATTCTATTTGATTACATGACCCCTCGATTTTTTAATCACACATATGTTCAGTGCATTAGAATAAATGCAAGTGGTAGAGATAAACCAGTAATCGTTGTGCCAGTCAGCTTTTGCGTGACAAAATTCCTGAGACAATTTATGAGGAGGAAAGGCTCATTTTGGCTCAGAGTTTCACATGTTGAGTCTATGATCATCTGGCTCTGTTGCCAGGGGTATGTGGGGGTGCAGTGCATCCTGGTGAGAGGCATGCTTTGGAGCAAGCTGCCCACCTCATGGCAGCCATGAAGTACAGAGAAGGGAAGATAAGTGAACAAGGTCCCCATATTTCCTTTGCACTAGTCTCCACTTCCCAATAATACCATGAGCTGGGGCTCGAGCTTTCAATATTTAGACCTTAGGGCACATTCAATAGCCAAACTATAAAAGTAATAAAACTTACTTTTTTTCATTTAACTTTGTATTCTTCTTTTATTGCATGTATTCTATCAGTTGAAAAGTTCTCACTCAATCTTTATTCGGGGATGATATTCAAGACAAAAACAACTGAACAATAATTTTTTATGGAGTATGACAATATAACCTTGATAAGAACAAAATATGCCAAAAAGTATTTTAAAGTGATTTTTGTCCCTAAAAGGCTTAGCAAAACCAACTAAAATATTTAAGAACTACAGAGGAAGATATATTGTTGAAAAGACTCAAGAAGGACTAACAGATAAAATGTAGAAAATAAAACAAATAGAAAAGTCACTAAAATTCAAATTGATGTTCAGAATAATATGCAATATGCATTGTGAATAGACAGAGTTCATGTGACTAGTAAAGGAGCAATACAAAATAATTAAAGAAGCATTTATGCAGGGAAATTCTGAAAATAGAAAGGATTTCAAATATTGAGTTTCTAAACAAGTGAAAAAATTTAGAAACTGATTATTAGAGTTGACAAAATATGAACACATTTTTATTAACTGTCAATTGTAATTTTCTAAATATATTTGTAATAGTTCTAATATTAAATACAGCATTTTAGCACTTTCTCTTCTTTCCCTCAAAAAATTATAAGCCAGGTGTGGTGGCACACACCTGTAATCCCCATATTTGGGAGACTGAGATAGGAGGATCACAAGTTCAAAGACAGTCTCAGCAGTGTAGCAAGACTCAGCAACCTAGTGATACCCTGTTCCAAAAGAAAATATAAAAAGGGGCTGGGGGTGTAGTTCAGCCCCTGGATTCGATCCCCAGTACCATAAAAAGAAAAATTATAGTTTGAGGTAAAGCTCAATAGTAGAGTACGTGCTATGCGCAATGTCCTGGTTTCAGTCCTCAGCACCACCACCACAAACAATAAAAATTATATACCTATGAATATTGCTACTATTTTAAAAGGGAAATTCTTCTAAATAAAAGACTTTTTTTAAGTTTCTAAGCCTTCCTCATATCACTTATCACAATGTTCTCCAATTTTTGGTGTTTTGTTTTGTTTTGTCTTGTTTTTCTTTTTTGGTACTGGGAATTGAACCAAGAGGCAGTCTACCTCCAAGCTTTACCCCCAGCCCTATTTTTATATCTTATTTGGAAACAGGGTATGACTAGGTTTCTTGGAGCCTTGCTAAATTGCAGCAGGCTGGCTTTGAACCCACGATCCTTCTGTCTCAGCCTCCCAAGTACTGGAATTACAAGCCTGGGCCACCACACCTGACTTGTCTTCTGGTTTTATCTATAGCAGGATAGATGACAGGATTCCATTCTTTTTTAATGTTACTGTTCTATTATATACATATGCTATATTTTCTTTATCCATTTGACCATTGACGGACACCAATTGATCTTAAATATTCTAAATAATGCTAAATGAATATGGAAAGGCAGATATCCCTTCAACATACTGATTTCAGTTCTTTTGAATACATACCCAGAGGTGGGATAGCTGGATTACATAGTGTTTCTAGATTTAGTTTTTTGGGGAAAGTCCATACTGTTTTCTGGAGCAGCTGTACTCATTTACATTTTACTATCATGTATAAAAGACATCTCCTCGCAATTTCCAATATTGTTGCTTTCACTTTCCCCTAGTCATAGTAACAGACTAAAAAATAATTCTGTTGAAGAGCCTTGTACCAAAATATTGAAAATTTCCATCTGCATTATAGTGCAACAAGGATTTCTTCACCCAGTGTAGAAAAATCTATTATGCTTTAGCCTCATAAAACATCCACAATGTAGACTATGTTAAAAAGTTGGAAATTATCTTTTGCCTTCCCCCTGTCTTGAGACCCAAGTAGCCAGCAATCTATTTTTGCAATGAAGAGAAAAATACACATCAATGCTGCAATTGCAAATCTCTAAAATAATCAAATTAATGTTTCTGAATTATCAATTTGTCTCTTTCACCATCTAGGACAAACATTCTCTTAAAAATAATTTAGATATAAAGCAGGTAGTAATTGTAATGTCACAGAGAATTCAGAGCTGTGCATCTCCCTAGAACAGACTCTATAGACAGAGGAATCCCTGGAAATAGAATCCGCTAAGGATTGAATTTAACTGCAGATTTCAGATGTTATAATGATTAAGTCATCCATAGGTTGATGTAAGAGAAAAAATTATCATAAGAGGACAAAGGAGTGCTAAACGAAAACCATTAAAATTATGAAATTATGTAGTACATTACATGAGGTAAGCTGTGTTGAAACAGTAGATCTGAGAAAAATATCTGACCAAAATGTAATTAACCAGAGTCTAAGGAAAATATTATGATTGAGAATTTTGTTCCTAGGCAAGTTAGCTTTTTTTTCATGTTGTTTTTATTTTTTTTAATTTAGAAATGTCAGGCCCCTGAAATACAAAATACAACTTGCATAACCATGCATAAGTAAAAATATAATATTCTAGTGAGATAGTTCAAGAAGGTGTCCCCATTTTCAAATTAATATGGAAAAATCAATAGTTTTTTTATACCAGCAATAACTAATTTGAACATAGAATGGAGCAGAAAACCCATTTAGGATAGCAACAGAAATATGACATGGTTAGAAATAAACTTAAGAAATACATAGAATTTACATAAAACAAATTACTACTAAAGGATAGAAAAGAAATGAATAGAGAAACAACTTATATCATCAAATACGTATATTTAATATAATATAGGAATAATCTATTGATATTAATCTATACTAATACAAGTATTTAAAGTACCCTATATTCCCTTGTTTTACCATTTTTGTTCTAAGGTGCTACTCATTAATGTATATAAGGTTTCAGATGCAAATATGTTTACTGTGGTGATATTTATAATAGTAACATTATCAAACATATGTTAAGTATATAAATGTTAGGAAACTGGTTAATACATGATAACCCTATACTATGATGAATCCATTAAAATGTAATAAGACAAAAAAGGACAGATGATAGTTTCTTATGTTTGATCATCCTTGTATAACTTAGTAGGCAGTATACAACTCTCTGTTGAAAAGGGGAAGAGGGAACTGGGTGACTACTATATATATTTTTTGAAGCTAAAGAAGCATCATTTAGAAGCTGCTGATAAAGCATCAGTTTCCTTGTAGACTTTCTTTAGTTGAGGAAAATCACTAGAATAAGCACTTATCTTATAAAAAGGATAACCAAATACCTGGTGACTGCTTTGTGGAAAAATGATAGTTTTTATTAACCTGAAAACAGAAATCCAGATACAGATTTGATCTGCATATTCATGCATTGGTCCCACGTTTCTTTCTCAGGCTTGGACTTCAGTTGAGCACTGCAGGAGAGATTGTCAAACTCACCTGAACATCTCATGCTGGAGAAAGACTCTCATGCATTATTGTCTGTAGGCCAGGCAAACAGTGCCCTTTCCAAGGGCCCTGTGACTTAAGGGGTCCTTTCTCATCTTCCTTCAACTGTGTCACTAACAATACTGTAGCACAGGGTGGTGCAGAGGACAGATGTACAGCAAGGCCAGTAAATGCAGGTGCTGGTGTCATCTTATAGCATGGCTATCAAGCTGCTATAGAGATCATTGTGGAGAGTCCTTAGAAAACTAGGAATGGATCCACCATATGATCTGGCTATACCACTCCTGGGTATCTTTCCAAAGAGGTTGAAACCAGAGAACTATAGTAATACATGCATACCCATGTTCATAGCAGCACAATTCACAATAGCCAAATGATGGAACCAACATCAGTGTCCATCAACAGATGAATAGATTACAAAATTATGGGAAATACACACAATGGAATTCTACTCAGCAACAAAGAAGAATAAAATAATGTCATTTGCAAGAAAATGGAAGGACCTGGAGAATATTATGTTAAGTTAAATTAGCCTGTTGCAAAAAGTGAAGGGATATATTTTTTCTCTAATATGTGCAAGTTAGGGATACTTGAGGGACTCCAGATAATAGAGGAGAAACCTCACTGGGGCCAGGGAGGTGGTCTAAGAGAAGAGGAGGAGGAAAAGTGAGGTTTGTTAATGGAAATACTACCATTGACTATGTGTACATATGTGAAAATACCAATGTCAACCTCAGTACTCTGTATTGTGAAGGGGGGAAATGGGGAGATGGGGGGGCACCAAGTGCTGTGTGCATATATATCATTGTCAACATGATTTACATTATGATGTGAGACTCTAATCACCAATAAAAGCATATTAAAATAAAATAAAATAAATGGCCACTTAGTTTCAGTTTCTTTATTTTGAAATTAATTTATTAAAGTTGCTCTGAGATTAAAAAAATAATAATATGTCTTTTAACATAAAATTGGCATACCTGCTACAGTCTTTCCTTCCATAGCTGGTATCAAGGGTAGAGTTAAGAATTATAGCTTTCTCCTATCCCACATTTCCTTTAGCCTCTGCCAGCACCTTCATTCATCTGTGTTTCTTACTTGATGGAGTTACTTAATTTTTTATTTTTGTAATGAATCCAGATCCTCAATCAGTCATTCATTATTGAGTTGGCACATTTTCTGTTGATGTTAATAAGCAAATAATCATATTAAATTACATATGCCAACTTAGTAACCCTTTTTGCATATTGATTTATAGGCAGAGAGCAAGCAGCCTCAACTTCCATTTTAATGGCACTATGGCTGTGTTCCTCCTTTGGAAAAAGGGGCCTCTGTACCTATAAATTCCAGGGCTTGGGAATTATAAAGAAACATTCTGTGACTGGGTTGTTAAGTACAATAGTAAAAGGGCATTCCTGCCTCTATTCCTTAGTTTCCAGCACTGACTATTACGGCTATCATAGAAATAGCACCATATATCAGTTTCTAGTATGAAGCATATACCACACCCCATAGGAAAATCCTCATCTCATATGTACTGTTCAAAACCCTGCCCACTGGAAAGATTTAACTTCACAATTTTTTCAGTATTGCCATGGATGGAACTATTGCACAGTGTAGTATAAAGTACACAGACCCAGTTCTGGCTAGTGCCAACATATTATAGAGCCATCTATAAAGCAGGCCTTCAAATGTTTCCCTTCTGTTACTTGTTCATAGGAACTGTGCTAAAGCCAACAGAGAAGTCAAAGAAAAAGGCACCAAGCAATAAAGGAAAGTACTATGGGCATATGAGCTAACTGCTTGTGCAATTTACTTCTGTCTTCCAGATGTAAGTATACCTAGTTCCTCATATAACATTCCAATTTAGTGGTAGTGCATGCCCAACTTAATAACTGAGTGGAAAAGAAAACAAAGTTAGCAACAGGCAACTTGAGTTTCACATTCACTTGATTTCTTTATTCAGATATTCAGTCTTTAACATGGTTCATTAGCCAGGAGATGTGTCTTAATTGGAGAAATGTTGTTACAATAGACAGAGGAGACAAGACTTTCCTCCAAATACTGAACTTCCCAATGTTTGTCCTATGGGAGCTCACCAGAGTCTTCACAAAACACCAAAAAGTGCAAAAGACATTCAAAATATAATTGGTCATAAGATCCAGGTTTTATATTTGGACTTGAAGAAGAAGTTGCTTTTTCTGTGTTTAACTTCAAACTAGAAGTTTTATAGATTTTGCAAAAAGAAAAACAATATACCTCCAAAATCCAAAGGGCCATGAAGCATTGTTTCCTTGAGGTGGTCAGTACAAAGGCCAACAGCTTGCCTTTGGACCATCTATTTCAGTAAACACCATTTAACTGAAACTCACTTCAGTGATGTGGCAGGAGTCTGCACTTTCTTTTGACATACTACCCCACTCTCTGGCATGCCGTACTTTCTAAGATATTTAGAGTAACTAGTTCTTGCTTCTCAAGTCCAGTTAGCACATTGTCACTAAAAGAATGGGCTGACATGAAGTTCTATGTAAGACTAAGAAACTCAAGATTCCTATGATTATATTATGACCAGAGTTAACATAAAAGTAATATAAAATATGACAATGCACAACTCTCTCATTCAGCAATCTACTCCTGGTTGTCCTCAATCACGTGGGCAGAGAAGACTGTTTCTAAGTCAACAGCTTCATGCAAAGAGCCAGCAGTTGTGTTATTTGCTCAGTAATGAGAGCATAGATACTATGAGAGCATAGATACCACAATTGCAGTTTAAATGTCATATAAAACTGAAATCACTTCCTTCATAGAGGTTATGATAATCTACAATCGTTCCTAAGACTTATCTGGTATATGCCCTAACCAAAAGGAAAGTTAAAGTAGACATGTTGGTCTAAAGGTTCGTATCACCACCTTTGGCATCTCTGGTTTGTGATGGTGGTACTAATCTCAATTATTTCCACAGGGAATTACTTTTGGTTGAGTACTGTGTAGTGCAGGAAAGAACAAAGCGGATGGGAGGTAGGGAAAGGAGGGAAGCATTTCAAAGGGCCTCCACCTTAGTCCTTCCTTCCATAACCATCCTTATCCCAAGAGTCAGAAAACCATTGTGGAGTTTGTACCAGATGGCAGTATGTGTATTCCAAATGTATATTAAGGACTAATGGAAATACTCAAAAGATGTCTCCACATACTTACTGAACTACAGTTAAAAGATATTCTGCCAAGGGTCTCCAAACCCTCATGCTATCCAGTGGATCACAGTCACTGTTTTAAGACCCTAGATATCTTTGTAAACTCACACCAATGATCTGATACTATAAATCCTACACCCAGAAGAAATGATTAACCTGTTCTCATACCAAATAGTTCATATTTTATAGATATTTTTAAAGTTTTTTTGTTTATCTTAAATGTTTTCTGTTAAATACTACTCTAATTATAACTTGTATATAAGTGTACACATATATAATAAAGAGTAGTTTTTAAATTAAGTTACTTAGCTTCTTCTTTTTGCAAATTTTGGCCCTTTCCTTGGTCTTTACAATAGTCAAGTAGAAATAGCTTGCAAATGTACACAGATAGTATTAAAATATTCATAGCACAAAGAAAGATCAACAATAAATTCATTAGGATAATATTTTATACTCATAGGACTAGTTTTTGCCAAATTTTAGGATGATAAATTTCAAATGATGTATTAGAATAGAAATTAATATCTGGGTACTAGTTGGAGAACAATTATGAAGACATATTTGTCTTCAGTGAGAAACTCTGCTTTGATTATTTTACTGGAAACTATAGTGATGATTTAGTGATATCTATCATGGACATTGAAAAGAGTGCTGCTCACTGATAACTACATATTTTACCTCTAAGCCTTAATGAGTCCATCTAGAGAACCTTCCATTTTGTTACAAAACCTCTGTCTTGAAAAGAAGATTTTATTATTGCTGTTGTTTAATTTGAAATATTTCTGGGCTAATAAGCATAAAAATAAATCAAATAATAGAAAAATGAGAGTTTGATTTTGATTTTTAATTTTGTCTCTTTTTGTTCTTGACTCTTTTCAACTTAGTAGCAGCTACATGATGCTGGAAGTTTGGAAACATATGACTAACACCAATTTCTTATCTATACTTGCAATGATATGACACAGCAATGCAGGACTTAAGATGAGCATCTTTTTCCTTTGGAATCAATGATCACAATTTACATTTTGCAGTGCCTTGAAAATGTTATGTTTAATAATACAGAAGAAATGCTGGTGAGTTAAGCTATCAAAATATATTCTATTAGTTAACAATTTAGTTGCATGAGAAATGGAAACTTTTTTGTACTTTTCAATGCCAAAATTAATTTAATCCTATGTCACTGAGTCTATGGACTGTGGCAAGACAGTGGGGTGCACATGGTAGACTAAGCTTCTCATATCATGGCTGTCAGGAAGCAGAGAAAAGAAGAGGAAGGGCCAGGGTCCCAATATCCCCTTGAAAGGGCACATGTTTAATGGTCTTCCTTGCTCTAGATCCTAGTTCCTAGAGGTTCTGCCACTTCCAAGCTGCACTACAGGCTAGTGGCCAAGCCTCTAACACATGGGTCTTCAGAGGACATTCAAGATCTAAACTGTAACAGTCATGAAACCTGTTATTTTTGCTTTCCTTCAGCTGCTATTGTATGCACTGATAGCGAGTTAAAAGTTCTAGTTAAATCTTTGTCCAGTGTTTACATGCAAGAAAAAAACAACAGTGTAACATATTTCTTCAAATTAAATAACTTACAAAACATACTGATATCAGGTATCCTCTTGACTATATTTATGTCTTCAAATTAGGAGAAGCTTTTTTATTTTTTTATTTTTTATTGTTTTGCGGTACTGGAATTGAACTCAGGGGCATTCTACCTCCGAGCTATACCCCCAGCCCTATTTTTTTATTCTTTATTTTGAAACCGAGTCTCACTAAGTTGCAGAGTGCCTCACTAGGAAGCTGAGGCTGGCCACGAACCCAGATCCTCCAGTCTCAGCCTCCCAAATGCTGGGATTACAAGCGTGCGCCACCATGCCCGGCTTGGAGAAGTTTTTTTATATGAATGTTTCAGAAATACTTACAGAGGTCATATTTTAATTTGATTTTCTATTACATTTGTAGATAATATTTAATACTATATAAAAGTTTATCATTTTTATTCATTCAGACAATTTGAGTAGATCAGAGGTGATATTACTTATTAGAAGAATCTACAAGAATTAGCAACCTGTCTTTTATCAGGGTTTTTCTCCCAACATATATCTGAGAGTTATTTCCAGGTTGAATTTATCAACTGATAATCATATAAGACCAATTTGAAAGGTTCACATTATTATTTTGTAGAAATTTATAATTAAAAACAATTATATTTAGATAATATTTTGACACTAAAAATGTTTATTTTTGTTTTAGTAGTCAAATGAGCATTTAGCATACCATTAGTAACAATGAAATTCTGGAACCGTTACTTGAAAATAAAATGATCTCTCTGATAATAACTACATAATTTTTTAATCCAAGAATTAAAAACAATTATTTGAGCTATAATAAGATAATTTTTGGAAAATATTTCTACTACCTTAAGACAACTCTATACATTTGGGTAGTGTATATTTGTCTTCTGCACATGCATTATCTAATAATCTTTTATATGTTTAGAAATTTAAATTTATATGTAAATATATATTATATTGTAAATAAATATATGTTATATATTTGGAAATGCCCCACCTGATAAGAAAGAGCCTTACTTCATATCATGCTCTTAAATTCTATGCTTTATTGCCTCCCACTGTGGCCAATTATTAAAAGGGAACATGAAAGCAGAGAAATGCTTATTATAAGCCAATGTAAAAGTAGCATGCTTCTTTTCATAAAGCAATTCCTGATTCCTTCACCTGGATATAAAGTTCTTCCATAGCTTCTCTTTTCTACTACCAGACTCTACTGTCTTTAAAGAAGGTAAACAATTATTTGATTCATATTTGTGTATTTTGAAATATTTATGCCAGTGCTTATTCCATTTACACATATGATAGATAAATATTTGTGCATTGTTACGATTTGGATATGGAATGTCCTGCAGCAAAGCTCATGTGTTGGCAAAGCTACAAGATTGAGAGCTGGAGAATGCCTAAAGGAGAAGGGTGTCTGGGTAGGCCCCGCCACATCTCTCCTCTCTTGTCTCTTGTCTCTTCTCTCTCACTCTCCTTTTGGCCTCCATGAGTTGAACAATTTTCTTGACCACTCTCTGTCATCACCATGCTTCTGCCTTGAAGTCAGCCAACCAAAGACTGAAACTGTGAACCCAAATAAACTTTTCCTCCTCTAGGTTATTCTTGTCAAGTATTTTGGTTAAAGTGATAAAAAAAAAAAGTGAACTAATACGTGTATGAAGTAAGAAGTAAGCACATCAATGAAAGAATTTATATGCTTTATTATAAATGCTAATTCTGATGGAACCCAACCATGGCTTTAATTAGTCAGAAGAGCCTGCTGGATAAAATTCTAAATATTCTTACTTTTGATTCCAGAGACTCAAAAATTTAAAGATATTTAAGAAACTTCATATTTTATATCACACATTGGGGGTTTGGTTGCATATATACTGTCTAGTGCTATTTGACCTTCTTTATTGAGAGGGGGACTTCATTGAGTGTCCTATTCCTTTTTCAAGAATACTCCAACATTAAAGGGACTCTCTTGTCATTGTTAGAAAATTTTTTTCTCCATATAGCAAGAGGATTAAATATCCTTACAACAAAAACTTCTCTGAAACTGTCAGTATGGCAGTCTTAAGAAGAGTAAATGCAGGTTAAGTATTTGAGTTGTTAAAACCTTAAAAAACGCATGTCCAAATGAATAATTTATATCTTTTCATAAGATACCTAAAATTATTTGAAATATTGTTCATACCTCAAGAATATTCAAATATTATCATATAACATATTAATGTACCAAATATATTTTCATTCATCTTTGGGAAGCTATATGCAATACTATGTGTATTTCTTCAGATATTTTAGATACTTTATGAATATAAAATTTTGATTGAACTATTGCTATTATACATAACTTGTTTTGGGTACTAGGGATTGAAATAATAGGCATTCTACCTCCAACTGCACTCCAGTCATTTTTACTTTATTTTTATTTTTTATTTATTTATTTATTTATTTATTTATTTATTTATTTATTTATTTGTGGTACTGGGGATTGAACTCAGGGGCATTCTACCTCTGAGCTATACCCCAGCCCTATTTTTTATTCTTTATTTGAAACCGAGTCTCACTAAGTTGCGGAGTGCCTCACTAGGTAGCTGAGGCTGGCCGCGAACCCGGATCCTCCAGTCTCAGCCTCCCGAATGCTGGGATTACAAGCGTGCGCCACCACGCCCGGCTTATTTTTTATTTTGAAATGGGGTCTTGATAAGTTGCTCAGGGCATCACTAAGATACTTAGGCTAACCTCGAACCTGCAATCCTCCTGTCTCAGCCTTCAACGTATTGCAATTGCAGGCACATGCCACTGTGCCTGGCTATTATAGATAACTTCTTAGAATATTGCATATTATTGATAAGTATGTTTCATTTAATGAACTTAATAAGCCCTTTAACAAATTTAATGAATACAATAAATAAAATAAAATGATTTTTATAAGATAACATTTTATGTAGATAGGATAATTTTATATTTATAAAAGAGTATTTTGGAAAATAAATAAAACAAAATAAATTTAATAAACTTTAAGCAAATACTATGGTTGACTCCTCTAAATCAATCTTACACTTTCCTAGTCAGAAGAGCCCTGATTTGGTTTAGAAATCTTTTTCATAGATAGTGAGGTATCTCTAGAGAATATCTTCATCCTAAATTTGCATTAATTAATCATAACTGGGTTTCTAAGCTAATTATGGTTGTTTCATTCACCTTGCCAGAGAGTAGTGAAGTCATAAGAATTTGATGACATTTAGAATGAGACAGGAAGGGAGATATTCTACAGGACTTCTAGCAAATCATTCCTTGTTCTTAAAAAGGGATAAGAGAAGCAGCTGGCACAGTATTTCAAGCCTGTAATCCCAGTACAGGGAAGACAAGACAGGAAGATCACATGTTCAAGGCCAGCATGCAGTAACTTAGCAAGACCCTGCTCAAAATTGAGAAATAGAGTAGAGCAAAGGGTGTAGCCCAGAGGTAGAGCACTCCTGGGTTTGATCACACACACACACACACACACACACACACACACACACACAAAGAGAGAGAGATAAGAAATGCAAGAATTAAAATGGTCCTTTTCTTATACTGAACATTTTAGTGGTTTGTACTAGAATATTGGTACTGTCTTACAATTATTAAGACAAGAATGACACAAAAGAGAACATGTAGAACATGTTAAAAGAATAAAAATTAAAACTTGAAAAATCCATGTATGGTTCAATCATCAAATCAACTAACTGTGTAATTGCCTCAAATTTATTAAATATACTTTATGAAGGTTTTTTTCAATTTTTATTTTCTCTGTTACCTACTTTCTAAGAAATGTGGTATTTGGGATGGAACGAATATGAAAAGAAAGATATAAATTTCTTGAATGTATTTAACTGCAGGCTATCTGTCCTGTTAACATTTCTTCATAACCAGTTTCCTCTTTGACATTACGATTAATGTAAATTTTAATATATTCACTTAAGAAATTTTAAAATCACATTTTCAAAACTTTGATGTGTTCCATAAAACTATAAAATAGGTTTGTTTTTCTCTTGTATCAAAGAATATAATTGGATCACTTTTTCAGTAGTCTTTGTAATATATTTTTATAGTCATTATTCATAATGTCCTGACATGTAATATTATTATTGGAGTTCTTTCTCTGTTTTTATTACAAAAATCTTCTGGGTCTGTGAAAATTTTAATTTATTAAAATATAATAAATGTATATCTAACTTTAACCTCAATTTATGAAAATTAGATACACTGTTTGATATTCATAATATCAGGTTTTGCAAGTTCCACATTGAAAATGTAAAAATACACATACTTGACGAATTTCATTTAGCATCTTCTATATAATGTATATGCTTTGTTTTAAAGAGACAGGTGTATGTAATTTTAATGTCACCCTCGGAATCACCAAAACGTACCTTGGCAATCAGTGGAAAGGTTTAATAGGTTTTCTGTCTTGTTCTTAATTTGCTGAAATTACAAAATCAATACTTTCAGTTGTAGCTGCAGTTACCCGTTTTACTGCTTTAAGATAAAGTCTACAAGAAAGTAACCTTCACTTTCAATTTGTAGCTGAGAACATCAGGTTGTTCTTGGCCACTACTTAAATAGCCTGTTCTCTGCCATCCTATATAAGATATTCCAAATGTGTTGTGGTTCCACTTCCAAGGAGATACATACTAAAAAGAACTGTGATTAATGCAGAACAAGCTGGAATGCAGAGTTTTATACTCTGCCTCTTTCCCTTTCTCTTTCCCAACACACTGCTGAGCTTTATTTCTTTAGCTTAAACTCGTCTGAATCCTTACTATAATTTTCAACTCTGGGTCTCAGATTGGAATCGAATGTCCACACACACTCTCTACCCAAATAAGAAACAGTTTCATACTGGCTGAACTCTGTCTTACCTCTAAGATACCAAGGGCACATTCCTGCCACGTTTGAGATAAGGAAATTCTCCCTAGCTAGAGTCAGGTTAATACAAGGTAGCCAAGTAAACACATTTCTAAGATTTTAGTTTAGAAAAAAAATGTGATATATCAGTTACTTTAAAATGTCAAAGATATTGGAAGTGACAAAAAGATTGTGAGCATTAAAGCCATAGGAGTTTTTCCATTCTAATAAGTTTTAGTAAACATGGGCAAGTTTGCTATATAAACTTCAGTTATATAATGCTCATCACATCATATCTCATGTGCACATTTTTTTTTTTCATATTAAAACTCAAAATCTGTGCACAAGAAAAGGGATGGAAATTTGGGCATGCTAATTGAAATGACTTATTTAGATTTCCCAAATTCACAGGTGCTCTGTTCTAGGCTTTTTAGTAGAAAAGGAACAAATTCCAGATAGTGGTGAATATTCCTCCCCTGTGCCTCTAT
The DNA here is from genome assembly GCA_004027655.1 of Graphiurus murinus. Taxonomy (NCBI): domain Eukaryota; kingdom Metazoa; phylum Chordata; class Mammalia; order Rodentia; family Gliridae; genus Graphiurus; species Graphiurus murinus. The sequence continues at coordinate 44,050 of PVLC010005787.1, forward strand.
GAGAGCTCATATGATTTACTCTTGACATCTTCTTGGCTGCGAACACATGAAATACTACTTTTTTATTATCTCATGACCATTATGTTTGAATTACAATAGTAGTAATTACATTTTTTTCTTTCTTTTTTTTTTATCACCTTAGATGATTACCAGGTGCTGAGGGGAGGGAAGAGACTGTTTAATGGGTACATCCTATTTTAATCTTTCTACATGCTTGTTTATTCTGATAGACTATAGCTCTTGAAGGAGAGTAATTTCTCATTCATCTAGCACTAAGCCTGTACTGTAATACAAAGTAATGTGAATTAATATGACCAGAAATTTTTAAATAAAACTTGAATTGGAATTTAAATCATGATAAACTTCTGGGGAATTTAAATATAAGAACTGATAGCCGGGCGTGGTGGTGCACGCTTGTAATCCCAGTCTTGGGAGGCTGAGACAGGAGGATCTGGCCAGCCTCAGCTACTTAGTAAGACCCTGTTTCAAAATATAGAATAAAAAAAAAAATAGGACTGGGGGTAGAGCTTGGAGATAGAATGCTCCTGGGTTCAATCCCCACTACCGCAAAAAAAAAAAAAAAAAAAAAAACAAAACTGATAACAATTTTAAGTTTTCTACCTCTAAAAGCGTCCCAGGACTCTATTTAAGGGGGAGGAGCTTTGTTGAACACTTCGTACTGATAAATTTTTTCTATCATATTGTATTACTTTGGATATTGTTTCTCCAACTATGCGTTGTGCGCCATTAGTGAGTCATGAAATAGACTTAGTGGATAGTGACAAGCATTATTTGTCTTAGTAGAATGAAATACAACAGAAAAAACTAGGAGAGAATGTTATTAATCAGAATGTGCATAGCTAAGATTAGTTTTGTAAAAATATTTAATTAGATATATATTTGTGTTTATACTGTTTTGAAATTTAAAAGTTCATTTTCAAAAATATTTTTATTGGTGCAATGTAATTATATATCATAGTGAGATTCAAAGTGATAAAAAAAAAAAAATACATGCCAGGCATGGTGGGGCACACTTGATCCTAGTACTTGGGAGGCTGAGACAGGAGGAGCACAGGCTCAAGGACAGCCTCAGAAGTTTAGTTGGGCTGTCAGAAACCTACTGAGACCCTGTTTCCAAGTAAGAAATAAAATCAGTCTGGGGATGTAACTTGGAGGTAGAATGCCTCAGGGCTCAATTCCCAGTACCACAAAAAAAAAAAAAATGCACAGAATACTTGGTACATTTTTAACCAAGAGTATTGGTCAAAATGTAGAGTTAGACTATGACTTTGGCTACTGCATCAAACACTTAAAGAACATATGGTTTAGACACAAAGGAAGTTGATTTATCTAAAGGTCCTGATACAAATAATTCGAGACCAGACTGGCATCTCCACATGGTAAGTTTCTATATTCCTCCTATCTTCTTGCCTTGCTATCACTGAATGATTTCTTATCCATGTGACCCAAATAAACACACTTCATGTTCCCATGTTCACATTTCAGTCATTAAAAGGGAAATAAATGAAAAGAACTAAGAAGAAGTTGCCTACAGCTCTTCACCCACTTTAGATGCTACACCTAGCTCCAGGAGAAATTGCAAAATAAGGTCTCTATTTTGAGAAGCTATATATGGGACTAAAAATCTGGAGTTAAATTAATTGTAGGGAGATGATTGAAAGCTGTAGATAAATTGCAATCTAGGCCCATGTTTGGTAAACTTAAAAGATTATGATAGGAATCAGATTTTAATATAGGCAGCCAACTTGATCAGCCTTGAAAGTGAAGTCAGCCTTGAATAGTCTCCCATTTGATCTTTTGATCTTCCTTTGGGGTTCCTCTTTTAGGCATATTCATTCTCTCTCTCTCTCTCTCTCTCTCCTTTTCTCTCTTTCTCTGTTCTCTCTCTCTCTCTCTCTGTTCTCTCTCTCTCTCTCTCTCTCTCTCTCTCTCTCTCTCTCTCTCTCTCTCTCTCTCTCTCTTTTTCTCTCTCTCTCTCTCTCCTTTTCTCTCTCTCTCTTCTCTCTCTCTCTCTCTCTCTCTCTCTCTCTCTCTCTCTCTCTCTCTCTCTCTCTCTTTCCATTCTTGGAAATCCAGGAAAGACCACATGGTAAGAAACTGATGTTTCTTATCAACAGCCATATGAGTAAGCTGAGAAGCAGATTCTGCAGGCCCAGTCTACTCTCCTGTGACTACAGCCTCATGAGACCCATAACCAGAAACACGAACTATGCACCACTCAAATTCTGACACTCAGAAACCATCTCAGATAATAAAGGGTTCAAATTTTCTAGGGAATCTACAAAATGAGTCCTAGTTTTACAAATGTAAACCAGAGACCACAATTAAAAACAAAAGGGAAAAAACTGAGGAAGCACAATTTCAAGTTTATATCTTCTTTAAAAATATATAACTTGATCATGTAAAACATACCAACTTGTTTATTTTCCAAATATGGATTCTGACTACATGTGGATATGAATCATTATTTATTCTTTATGGGCATATGTGTATTTTAATCAAACTCTTAGAGCTCAAAAAAATCTACAAGAGCATTCACTGTTATTATATTCTTCACATTAGAGGAAAGACTATAAAAAGATCTAGGCTAAATCAGATAATGCTGAACCTAGACAGGACTATTGATGTCTTATAAATGGTATTATTTTTAACTATAAACCCAGACATGCAGAATACACTGATTTTGGATTATTATATGCTGTTGAATCAATAAGATATAACCACACATTTATTTTTAAAAACCAGACTTCCTTTGAAATAACTAGATATGTAGAATACTGTCTACTGTTGCTTGGACTCTTTTCTCCTTCTCTTTTTATGTATTTTCCAATACCACAAGGACTAGAAAGTCAAAAACTACAGAAAGACTTTCTGAGAAAAGTATCCTCACAATTAGATGTACACAAATAATTTCTACAAGAGACAAGTTAGGTGAAAGCCACTGTATTCAGATTTGTTTTGCTTTGTGGGGACTTTTTATTTGATTACTTTGGTTTCCTTGTTTTTATATTTTTGTTTTGTTTTGTTTTGTTTTCCACATAACAAATTGAGCAGTTTTAAACAACACAAATTTTATTATCTCAGTTTCTATACTTCAGAGGTCTGAGCACAGTCTTACAAGTTATACCCTGGTCTCACCTAAACTATAGAAAATCAAAGAAATAATTTATGAATATCCTCGAAAGAAGGTAGCCAAGAGAGAAGCAGTATCTTTATAAGGCCAGTATGGTGGTAGGAACAGCACTTTAAGCAATGCTATAGGCCTGAGACTCCAACTGGTTCATCAGCAGTAACATAAAAGAGTCCCATGGCCCTACTGAAGCTTAGCAAGAGTCCAGAGAGTAGAGGCTGTGACGTGGACTGCTGAACACCATGTGAGATATTCTCTGTAGATAAATCAAAGGGAAAGGAGAATATAAAGAGAATGAAGCAGTTCAGCCACAACTTGTAGAGACTTTGTCACATTTTAGTTAAGCCAATGTAAATGTTAAAAAATATTCTTTTGAGTTGAAATCAAAATATAATATTGCCAATCCCCTTTTTTCCATGTCACATAACTCAGAAAACAAGTTGTTCAAATGTTCCAATCTAATTGGTCTTTCACTATTTTGCATTATCCACATTAACCCTCTAAACCTACAATTGCTAAGTATAAAATGAAATAGCATTAAAGAACACTGATGCCTACAATATCTTGTCCTGATTAATCCTGGAGTATGGTCACCCGATATTCATTCTGCAAGTGGTCATGATCTATGGATGTGAGGGGAGATCATTCTCATGATTATATTACATTATATGACAAGAGGAATATCGGCAGATGTAACTGAAGTTGCTAATTTTTTAATTTAATCCAAAGGAAGTTCATCCAAAGTGGGTCTTGAGGTCAGAGTTCAGAGAAATCTGAAACATGATAGGGACTCAATATAAAGGAGGTTCTCTATTTTTCTTTCTTTCTTTTCTTTTCTTTTCTCTCTCTCTTTTTTTCTATGAAGATGGGGAAGCCATGTTAACAAGGTGGGAGCTAAAAACAGCCCCAAGCTAAGGGGCAGCAGGAAAACCAAGTCTTCAGTTCTTCAGTCCTGCTGCTCAGGAATTGAATTCTGCCAACAACGTGAACTATCTTGGAAGAATATTCCGAGCCTGACATGAGACCTCAGAACACCTTGATGGCAGTTGTATGAGAGCCTAAGTAGAGAACTCAGCCATGCCCTCCCCTTCCAATCTAAACCAAGAGACAAAGACTGGGTGTTGTTTTAAGCCACCCTGTTTTTTTTTTTTCTTTTATCATTAGTTGTCTAACAGTGGAAAATGAATAAAATTAGCATTATTTGTTAAAGAAATTGCATTCTTACTAAGCAGCCATTGGTTGTGGTGTGGGAATCAGGACAAGATATTGTAGGTGACTACAGCCAAATATAATTTATTGTATGCTTCAAAATAGCTGGAAGGAAGTATTTTAAATGTTCCCAGACTAAGGAATAATGTTCAAGGTGAGAGATATTCTAATTATCCTGGTTTTCTCATTAAGCATTGCATACATATGTTGAAATATCACACTGTACCCCGTAAATAAGTTCAATTATATGCCAATTAAAAGAAAGCACCTGATGAGCTTTCAAGGCCTATGATTATTATATAATAATCACTATGCAGTTACAGTGGGAAAAGAGAAAAGTTAAACATTCAAGAAGCATGACCAAGAAGCTGCGACCTAACTCTTTAAATGGTCAAGTTTGATTGCTTTATGCACCGAGATTTCATGCTGTTATATGGAATATTGTTTCCTTTTCTTCTAAGCCAACTTGCAGGTCTCAGTCCTAAACAATGACATTACTTTTCACATTGATTACTTAAGTAATTAGTGTTTTATAAAAATGTGAATCAGAGGTAATACAGTGATTATTATCTCAAAGTTAGAGATAGGAAGGTCAGTTGGCAATTTTAGAGAAGGTGGTAGCATTTGAAATAAAGATTAAAGTTGTAGGAGAAAAAGATGGATATAGTGAGTGTATAAAACCACTTGAGAAATATGACTTAGAAAGAAGAGAAAGAAGCAATTAACTGCAAGGTATATGAGTGGATGAGAAAGATTCAAGAGACAATTTAGATTGTGTGTGAAGAGGTATGGAGAAGGCTGAAGTGTACCTGAGAGAGTAAACCAGGAAGAGACCAGACACATGGAAGCGAGGGCATGAGGATGAATAGCGACAGGCCCATGAACACTGCGGTGTGGACAGGAGGACTGTCCTTGGGTGGGCGAATGAATTCCTTTCCCTTCACAGAAGGAAGGAAAAAAGGACAGAGCAGAGGCCAGTTGACAGAGGTCCTGTTAAATCACTTCCATTTTACCTGAAATACTGAAAGAAATTTCCTTTTTTTTTTTTTGGAGGATTAGTTTTTTAAAAAGAAGATATTTGAAATAGTTGCAGGGGAGAAAAGAAATGAATGGGCGAGAATAAGAGCTGGATTTTTCCAGCACTGTTCTACATACACAAAATATGCCTGTTATTTCCCCATCTGTGCTAATCAGGCTGCATATGGATGTGGAAAAGATAAATGTTGGCACTGACAGAATTAGGAAATTTCCATTTTAGCATGAGGGGTATGGGTGTTCAAAAGCAGGTTCCAATTTACATGTTATTTTTTTTTATGATCTCTACCCTAAATTTGGTTTCTTCTGAGGACATTTTTGTTGTTATTGTTTGTTAGTCTGTTTGTTTGTCTTTTGTGATACTGGAGATTGAACCCAGGGGCATTCTACCTCTGAGCTACAACCCCAGCGCTATTTTATTCTTTATTTTGAAACAGGGTCTTACTAAGTTACAGAGGGCCTCATTAAGTTGCCAAGTCTGGCTTCAAAACTGTTATCCTCCTGTCTCAGCCTCCAAAGTACGAGGATTACAAGCATGTACCACCATGCCCAGATTCTGAGAACTTTTGATCACGAAGTGTCATTCCATTTTCAAATGCCTCACTAAAGAATAGTACTGTAATTTCAATAATCAATAGCAATTATTAAACTGAATACAAGAGGTAGTGTTTTCTATCTGGCTGGCCTCTGCTCTCAAAGAATTTGTAGTCTTTCTGAATATCTTATGTAGTAGCATCATTACAACATGAAACAACTTTATTAGTGTCAAAAAATAATGTTAAGAATTCAGTGGTGGCACACGCTTGTAATCCCAGTACTTGGGAGGCTGAGACTGCAGGATCTGGGTTCCCAGTCAGTCTCAGCTACTTAGTGAGGCCCCGCAACTTAGTGAGACCCTGTTTCAAAATAAAGAATAAAAAAAAATAGGGCTAATAGGGCTGAGGGTGTAGCTTGGAGGTAAAATGCCTCTAGGTTCAATCTCCGCTACTGCAAAAAAAAAAAAATAATAATAATAATAATAATAATAGTGCTAAGATTTCATTTCTCCTGAATTCTCAGATACTTTGTTGTACTTTCCTTACTAAATGTGTGATCTGTGTCACAGAGTTCTGGGCAGTACTTCTTAACTCCTTATTGTAAAATAAGTTAATCATAGATGAGGCTGTATCCTTTCATATTTACCTATTGAAATTTCATAAACTCCTAAAAAGTGCTTTAAATTTAAAAGGGTGCTGAGATACAAAGAGCTGGATTATGCTGACAAAAATTTATAGCTGCATAGGTATGACAACTTGCAGTGTCCTTGAGATATACAAGTCTAGACTCTCTAAACACACAATCTAGGCAAACCATAAAGTTTTGATAGACATCTTTAAAGACGAAGTAGTTGTATGGACTGAAGTTATTTGTTTGGGTCTTGGAGATGACAACATTAAAAATAGACTGAGAATACAGTTTGCTTGTTGTGGCACACAAACCCCAGAACAAATGCAAGTAATAATGACAAAAATTTCTTTTTAATTGTAACTTTAATAGAATCCAAGAATTGATTTGCTCAAAATGTAAATTTTTGACAATACTAAAGCCATTTGTTTCAAATCACACTGAGAAAAAGACAAATTGTTTGTCTACAAAAAGAAAAAAGAAAGTGCCAACCAACTCAATGACCTTTATTCCAGTTTGTCATGATTGGGCTATATTTGTTTTCTGCACACTCAACTCAGAAGGCTCAGAACCCCAAGTCTATATTTAATTCCAACATTGAACCATCACAGAGAAATCTTTCAACAACCTCACTGCCATTTAAAGGAACATGGAAAAAGCTACTATTTACCAGAAATATTTTATTGTCTCCAAAAAGAAATAAAAACAATAATAATGTCAAGTATGTGTATTTTTATAAATTTATGGATAATACTCATTAAAAATTTCTCTTTCCTTTTACTCCTCATCTTAATAAGAAAAGTTAAGAAGTCCTTTATATTTCATTTGATCCATATGTAGGAAAATGCAAAAGCATTTAGCAAAAGAGAGCACAAAATACACTTAATTCACTGAATTTAGATTTTAAACCTAAATCAAAGGCTACCTCTTTAAAAATGGTCATGTTATCTATTGTTCATTCATTTTTATGCCCTGGTAGAAAAAAATAATTCAAATCAGATATTTAAAAAAAAAAAAAACTAAACTAAAGAAGGCCTTATTAAGAGACATAGATGGGTGTAATCAAAGAGCTGCTGAAGCCAACCTAAGCCTGAAAACGTAGGAGAAGGTAGGAGAGTGCCTAGGGCGCAGTAGGAAGTAGAGAGTGGAGAAGGAGCCGTTCGGGAGGTGCTGGAGCCCTAAACTTATGGAGGAACACAGTAACTACCAGAAAATGCATCCCAGAGTAGGAGAGAGCAGAGGAAAAAATGCAAACTTCTCCCCATCCCCTCCCACTCTCAACTCCCGTTCTTGCCTTGCATTAGCTGAAAGCAACCGAAAGCCAGTAAGCAGAGGAGAGCATATAATGCACAAAAATGTCATAATCCCATGCAGTAGGGAAGGGTAAAAATAGAGCCTAGAGGTTCAAGGAGGGGAGTCATCACTGCTTAATGATGAAAATGAGTTTTGACGTATTAAAAACTGGGCATAATGGGAAGCAACAGTACTTGGAAGGCTGAGACAGGAAGATCACAGGAGCATTCTGAGAGAAGATGATGGTAAGTTTGAGGGCAGCAACTTAGTGAGGTCCCTCAGCTCAGACATAGAATGCCTCTAGGTTCAATATCCAATACCAAAAATAAATAAAAAATAAATAAATAAATAACCAAAAACAAAAAAACAAGCTTGTAATCCCAATACTTGGGAGGCTGAGACAGGAAGATCAGAGGTTCGCAGCCAGCCTCAGCAGTTCAGTAAGGCCCTCCACAATTTAATGAGACCCTGTTTCAAAATAAAAGAATAAAATCAGACTGCAGGGTGTAGGTCAGAGGTAGAATGCCCCTGGGATCCATCTCCAGTACCACACACACACACACACACACACACACACACACACACACACACACACACAGATGGTGGCAAATACTGACTCTACCACTTAGTATTTTTATAGTTTGGACAATCCAGTTCCTTTCTCTGGCCCTCAGTTTTCTTCCATAAAGAAAGAGACAAAATAACAATATTATTGAACTAAGGTCTTAAAAATTCTCTAAATGCTAGATTTGAAGTGTGGGTATAAAAAGGAAACAAAACACAATATCTGATAATGAAAAATACTAAGAGAAGAAGAAAACAATAAAATGATTTAGAGATAAGATTTACAGAGGTAAGCACAATTTTGTCACTACTTATCAGACAACAGGGTACCAATTTCTCATAAATGCTTGTGAACACACTGATGTAACATCCTGGGGGTGGGGGGAGATGCACATTGTATGCATTTTATGTACCAGTGGCAGGACAAGGGTTTCTAAATGCCATACTCATATTGTTTACACCCTTTATATTGTACATATTTTCTCTTTCAGCTTTCATGTATTCCTTAGCCATATAATCAACATCTAGTTTGAACCAGACCCTGTGCTAGTTTCCTAGGACACCAAGATGAAAAATACACTATTTGTCACTTGAGGACTTCTCGCAGGTAGAAACTAACATAGTTGCAAGGAAAATATGTCTGCATTTGTCAGTAAATTCTTGCTCAACATTTTAAGTAAATATTAACAGAAAACTGTAGCCCCCTGTGAGAATTAGACCTTCTAATTTTGTTGAAATTTGTCATTAGGATTGTGTTGTATGCATTTGATTCGACTCAGTGAGTAGGCCCATTTCCTAGGGCCATTTTCTACATGGTTCTGAATTTCTCTTCATCTTGACTGATTTCTGTTTAAGTTTTGAAAACCTTCAGCATTATACCAGCTTTAGTGGCATTTACTAATTCACAAAGAGTGGCAAACTCATACACAAGGGCTTATTCAGAAGCAATCTTACTGAATTAGAAACAGGAATGTGAAACTACACACAAACTTTCACTGGTTCTCCGCTAAGCTCCTCTTTCACTCACATAATCATCAACCACCTCCCACTGTCACCTAGCCATTCATGTCTGTGGTACCCAATGCATAGCTGGTGCCCTGCCTGCTGCGTCCCGCTCTCCTGACCCAAGGGCGTGGTGTGGCCTTTTTTCAGATACATCCTCTCCTCTATGCAGACAATTCTATTTCTATACTACCAGATTCTTTCTGACTTTTTCCTAGAAAGAAAAAATGGTAATTGTTGATTTCATGTTTTATGAGTTCCAGTGTTTTGGGAACTCATCTTGAACACCTGGAGTTATGCTAAGTAGTATGATACAATAAAAAGGTGAAGAATGTTAAAGGACAATCTGTCTTCAAGAAGTTTATAATCTAGTTGGGGAAAGAAAATATGAAGAGTAAATAACAATAGATTTATCATGTTTAATTCAAGACAGTAACAGATTATCAAAGGATTGTGCAAAGGAATCCTCTCAATGAATTGGAGAATAACTATTATGACAGTTTAGATAAGCATAGCTGGTAAGTAGGAAGAGAAAAGAACATTCTAGCATATACAATATTACAAGAGAGATAGATGAGTAGAGGGAGCGTATGTGAGAAATCCGTTTAGAAAAATGAATTATTCGAGCTGAGGTGATGCTGGAAGGAATACAGGGTTCAAATCACTCAGTACCTTACACCTCACATAACTAAGCAAGGCATCCACCTTCATCTGGTGGACAATTAGGAGCTATGGTAAATTTTAGAAGCTGATAGTAATATGATAATTAATCTCGTGGTAATAAGAAAGATGGCTTGGAGGGCATAAAAACAACAGGGAGATGAGCAGGGAGGCTACTTCAGCAGGTGATAAGGAGCAGTAATAACTCCAAAGAGGAACAAAAGAGCAAGGGGAGGATGAACATAAGCTATGTTCAAGGAATAATAGACAATGATTTAACTTGTCGACAAGAAACAAAAACAAAAAGTGAGAGTCCAAGATGATCCTAATTCTTATGACTTGGGAAGGTGTTTGTGCTCATTGGGGCTCATTTTGGCCATTTTAGAGAAAAACATGAATTTCATTTTACATGAAGATAGCTGTTCAGTGTTATATATGTGAAATTTGGAACTGCAGGTCCAGAGTTTAGGGGAGGAGTAGGGCCTAAAGGTATGTGATTTGGAGTAACAGCACAAAGTGCTGTTCAAAACTACAAGACGACCAGTTGGGAAATCTAAGAGGAAATGCAGAAGAATGAGAAGACGCACAGTTAGTGCAGAGCACACTCAGTGCACATTACTTTATGTTCCTGAAAGCGCACACCAAACACACCAACCTTTGAACAAATAGTTTACAAGACAAATCAGACAAGCTCCTGATCTCTACGAGAACAGAGAGATGCTACTAGGAAAAAACAGATAGTATCTATAATTTTGCAAAGTTAGTGTAACAGATATTCATTCCAGCTGTGGAATTTGGGGCTTCTAATGAAAACATGAGTAATTGCCAAATTTAAATAGATAATATATGGTTTCATATATGAAGCAGATGACCTAATAGTGTGACCATATTTGCAAAATATGTAGCTGAAGTAAATATCATATTGATTTCCAAAGAAAAGCTATATTTTTTATAAATATCTCATGGGATAGTAATGGTATTATTATTCCCTGAAATGGGAAGTTGTACTATGTGAAAATTTGAAGATTCAAAATCATTGAAAATTGGCAACTTTACATGGTTCTGTTTATAATTTAACAGATTTCTAAATTTTAGAATGCATGTTAAAATGCTATGAAAAACCAGTAGAAATTTCCTGGTTTTATTTTGTTCTGATTTTTGTATTGTTTTTTCTTGTATAGGAAATTGAACCTAAGGATGCTTTGCCACTGAGCTACATCACCAAAGTTTTCTATTTTTTTATTTTGAGACATAGTTTAAGTTACCCAGACTGCCTCAGCCTCTGGAATACCTGAGATGACAGGCATGTGTCACTCACTATATCCAGTTGGTTTAGTTTTATTTGTCGTACAGATATTATTTTTCCAAGAATATTTAAATCTCAGAAAAATGTAATTTTCTGCATCATAAATTATATTTGAATGATAATCATATGGAAAATATCATCAGAAAATTAAATGGACATACAATTATGTCAAAATGTAAAATCTAACAAATAGTAAAAAACAAGAACTATAACTTGCTCCAAATCACATTGTATCTACAATGATCCTATTGAAGAAAACTTCCACATCCTGTTTTACTTTGTACTCTATAGACATAAGACCAATTTATTTAAATGTATTGAAATGCTAAACAAAGAATACGAAAATTACTTCTAAAATATTTATCTATTTTTAAAGTAGATTGGACAGTTCAACATCATGAAGCTCAGTATAAACAGGGTTTTCTTCATTCAGGGCAGACACTATCATAATGTACTTGCTAACTGCATGCATTTGATATAAGAAAATTATGGTAATGTGACATTCCTACTACATGATGGAATATTCTTGTAGATAGTGAAACATATTAATAACATATATGATAGAGTTCTTTTTGGTTCTTGACATTTAGAACCAAATTTTTCAAAGGTTGTCCTTATTATGTATGTATACAATAAGCATAAACTACACTACACATACACACAAAACTGCTTTCGCCTTGGCAGTTTTTCACAAGTCAACAGGTGGCCACAATATTCCATTTCCCTTTAAAACAGTCATTTAAAAAAACACTAAATGAAAACAATTCCTGTAAAATTATATGCACTGACACAACCTTTTAAGATAAGCCTGTCCTTCTTTGAGATAAAAGTATTTGGGCTAAAAGAAAGGTTAAATGGTTACTCAAAACATAATGCATTGTTGTCTCCAGCTAAAAAAGAAGAAAACAGCATTTACTTAGAAACCTGTATTGTATATATTCACAGACATTTATATACAGATGTAGCATACCACACACACACACACACACACACACACACACACACACACACACACGGTGCTAAACAACTTTATTGTAAAAGATCTCTTTGAGATTGTTATGAATTCTTTGAAACTGCTCCCCCAAAATATGCTTATATGCACCTACATGCTGCATCTTGCATTCTGCAAGGGGTCAATATAGCTCTGGAGCCTAATCACAGAACTCTGCAGCTGCTGCCTTCAAAATATGATGTTCAATAAACCCTTCAAAGATTTTAACTATAATCTCATTTTTAGAATTAAAATTTTCCATTTTCTAAGCTGAGATAAATAATACATCTCAAAATTCATTGCTTTTGAATCCAGACACACTTTACCAGTCACACATATGACACAGTTTTTGGTGGTTGGTAATATCTTCCTAAAGGCATAGATGCCTTAGCAACTTTATTATCTTTGTAGATTTGTTTTAGATGACACTGTTACTTTGGGAGGTTAAGGGAGGTACTGGGGATTGAACACAGGACATTCTGTGTCTGAACTATATTCCCAGCTCTGTTTTATTTTTTTTATTTTGAAACTGGGTCTTGTTCCATTGCTAAGGGCTTCACTATGTTGCTGAGGGCCTCGCTACATTGCTGAAGCAGGACTTGAACTTGCAATCCTCCTGTCTCAGCCTCCCAAGTACTAGGATTACAGACATGCAGGACCATGCCCATCAGACACTGTTACTCTTTAAAAGATAATGTAACTTGCCCAATGTAATTAAATAATATGTAGATACTCATCACTGATATTTATTTTAAACTTTTTGCAAAGAGGCAACTATAGTACAAAGAGCCCCAACTAAGAGGCTAGGACACCTGAGATTGAGTTTCAACCCCAGTTGTGGGTTTCATTGTTAAGTCGTTTGTCACTTGTCAGAGCCTCAGGTATCTTTTCTTCTAAATATGGATAAAAACAGTCATAAGGCAAAGTAAGTGTATAATAAAAATACTCATAAAATACTTTAAATTGTGCTTGGCACTTAAAAATATCAATTATGAGAAGTTACTATCCTTTACAAAGTCGTTCTCCTAAGGTATTGATATAGATGTTACTCTATGTCTTATTTTTCAGAAAGAAAAATTTTATTCATTTTTTTGACAAATAAGATTGTATAGGCTCTCTCCCTCTTTGAGATGGCTCGAGTTCTCCCTCGAATGTGTATGCCCGACTTTCCTAAGTTAATCTCCCTCTTTATCTCTGACTGGAGCAGGCTGGAATTCTTTTCTGCCACAGAAGCAAAAGACCCCACCGATCCTGAGTTCCTGAAGAGGAGCCCAAGATGGCAACTGAGCGAAACATCTCATCTCAAGCACTATAAAACTCGAATCAAACTGCCATAAAAGCAGCTTTTTGGCCAAAGAAGAAAAGCAGTGAAAGAGTGAACAAAGTAACAAAATTGAAACACAGCTGAACAAAACAAAGAAAGCAGACCAGGGAGAGTGAAGGAGCCCACCATTGAGCGGCAGCCATCATTGAGCCAGCCCTTGGAGCAGGGTCTACTAGCACTGAGGCATCTAAGAACCTCCTGCATACCTAGCAACCAGAATGGAGTCAGTGATGACAGAACTCCACATGCTAATCAGGCGGCATATCCCCGTATGACTGACGGTGACTTGAACGCCTGGGATGACCAGCCTAAGCCTGCAGCAGGGACGCCCCAGCTCACCTCTCCCTCCAGAACTAGAGAAGCACTCAATTGTAAGCTAACTGTGTGGCCAGAGGGACTCTTGTGGCAAATCATAGGCTCGGTTGTCCGCCCTTCTAACGGTTGGATAGGAGCAGAAGTGCAGGAGGGACCCAGAGCACACAGGGCATAGAGACTTTACAGGCCCTCTGGAAAGTGCCCCGCATCTAGACTGCACATGTGCCACTTGCAAACACAGAGAGAGAGACACAGACACGGGGTCTGTGGAAAGCGTGGAGCCTCGAGCTTACACTGGGTCTAGATCCAGTGATACCTGCTGCTACATAAACAAAGAGCAGCACAGGGACAGGCCTTGTGGAGAGCTCAGAGACACAAGATCTGCTGGGAGAGGCACAAGCAGAACTCAGTGTCTGCACTGACAGAGACATCAGATCAGGGTCCTACCTAACCACTGCAGGTGACCCACTAGGGGATCCACAAAAGGACATCACCACTATAGGGCCCCGAGCAAATAAGAATGCCTGAAACATGCTCAAAAATCTAATATAGTGAATAGACATTTAAAAGCTAAAAATATCCACGCAGATCCAAGAGGACTGCAGAAGCCAAGTCTGCTCTGTACTTTCATACTTACAGGGTTTTTATTACTACTATTATTATTATTTTGTTTTGTATTGCTTTGTTTTATTTATGTTTGTTTGTTCAATGGTTGGTTGTTTTGTTATTTTTTGCTCATTTTTCTGCTTTCTTCCTCATCCCTTTTACAAGTTTTCCCCCTCTCTCCTATCTATATTCTTCTCTTCAACACTTTTTTCTCTTTCCTTTTTACTTTTTTCTCTGTCTCATATCAAGACAATTTCATACCACTACACCTACATACTCTACACTATCAGAATCCCCTCACATATCCACTATCTCTAATCTCTACCATATATCACCTTAACACACTCAAACTTCTTATTCCACTGGATCATATTTTCTACTGTACCCTATTCTTACATCCATCATTGGACATCTACCCCCTTACCCAACCTTCACCATTGAACAGAAAGATGAATTGGACATCGACAAGATCTGGACCAATTTTAAAAGATATAACCTAAGAATAAGAGGCATAGAAGAGGGATTAGAAGTTGAAATTAATGGAATCAACCATTTTTTCAAAGAAATAATATCACAAAATTTTCCAAAGATAGAAAGAGAACTCGATATAGAACCCACTCTAGACAAGATCAAAGAAAAGGTTCATTACGTCACATAATAATCAAATTGACTAATATAGAGGCTTCTTCAACAAATGGTGTTGGAAAACTGGTTAATAATATGCAGAAAAATGGGAATAAATCCCACTCTCTCACACTACACAAGAGTCAATTCAACATGGGTCACTGACCTGGAAGTCAGGCCAGAGACCTTGTAGCTACTTGAAAAAGGCATAGGTCCAACACTTCAACACATAGGCACAGGTAAAAACTTTCTCAACTAGACCTCAAAGTCACAAGCAACTCAAACAAAGATCAATGTGTGGGATTGCATTAAACTGAGCTTCTATGCAGCAAAGGAAACTATCAAGAACCTCAATAGAGAGCCCACAGAGTTGGAGAAAAATTTTGACAGTCACTCCTCCAATGGAGGACTAATATCTAGAATATACAGAGAACTCAAGAAACTCATAGCTAAGAAAAAAATAACCCAATCAAAAAATGGGCAAAGGATCTAAATATACACTTCACAAAAGAAAAAATACAAATGGCCAATAAATGTATGAGGAAATGGTCAACATCATTAGCAATCAGAGGGTTGCAAATCAAAACTACCTTGAGATTTCACCTAACCCAAATTAGAAAGGCAATTATCAAAAACACAAACAAAAACTAATGCTGGTGAGGGTGTGGAGAAGTGGGAACCCTAATACATTGTTTGTGGGATTGCAGATTAGTGCAACCACTTTGGAAAATAGCATGGAGGATCCTCAGGTGAATGGGAATGAACCTACCATATGACCCAGCAATACCACTTCTAGGTATCTACCCAAAGGAATGGAAACCACACTATTGGACTGATGCATGTGTATCTGTTTATAGCTACACAATTCACAATTGCCAAACTATGGAATCAGCCAAGATGTCTATCAACAGATGAATGGATTACAAAACTATGGGATATGTACACAATGGAATTTTACTCAGCCATAAAGAAGAACAAAATCATGTCATTTGCAGGGAAATGGATGGAATTGAAAAACATTATGCTAAGTGTGATTAGTGAGTCACAAAAAGTAAAAACTCGGATGTTCTCCCCAATATTTGGAAGCTAGGGAGAAAGTGGGTCATAAGAAGGACTCTAGACAAAGAAGGTGAAACCTTAGATGAGCAAAGAAGGTGACTTAATTAAAGGTGATGGGGGGAGAGGGAAGGAAACACCCTAATGCACATGATGTACTTTCATAAACATCAAAGTCAATCACTAAACTGAACTTGAGAAGGAAGGAGTGGGGAAGGGAATAGGGCAGGAATTGGGGAAAGGCTAAATTTGAGTTGTTTGCATGTATGCCTTTACCAGCTTCTACCTAACAAAGATGTATGATTACGATGCATCAATAATAAAAATAAATAAATAAATAAAATTTAAACATAAAAAAGATTGTATATATGCATTCATCAAGTAGAAAGTGATGTTTTGATATATATGTATGCATATGTATTATGGAATGGGTAAATCTAGTTAATCAACACATACCTTACCTCATATTTGTTATACCACATCATCTCATTCATATATAAAATCTCAAAAAGTCGTCTCATAAAAGAAGGAAGCAGAATGGTGGTTACCAGTGGCTAGGGAGATTGGAAGGGTGGATGGAAGCATTGTCACTCAAAGAATATAAAATTCCAGTTAGATAGGAGTAGAACTTCAATAAATCTATAATATATTGTGGTGACTATAAATAACAGCACTATACTGTATTCTTGAAAAAAATGCAAAGTGTTTCTTCCTTTTTGTCCATCTTCTTGATTTCCTTTTTAATATTTTATTGCATCCCATTTCTGTAATTTATAGATTATTAAAATTTCCACTTGGGATAACAGGAATCAGTTGGGATTTGTTTGTTTGTATGCTTTGCCAAGAGTCATGCTTCCATAAAATGAACTTCATGGGCTGAATATGCCCATAAAAACATTTGGCATTATCAAAGATATAGTCAACTACAAAATGTGGCAAGGTGGAATGGAGGTCACACCCTCATAATTATATTTCCCTCTCAAAAATATAATAATAATATAATAAAAAGCTAAGAATCAGTCAAAAACTATGACATGAGTTTTATCTGATTCTTGAATTTGGAAAACTATCAGAAATTTTAATTATACCTAAACTTTAGATGAAATCTTGAAATTGGCTACTGACTTATGCTAATTGGCTTACTATTAACAAGAACATTAAAAACTGCTGCCTTAATAAATGTATTCAATGTACTAACTTGAATTTCATTGTAAATTTCATATAATTAATGTACACAATATGGAATACAA
The DNA here is from genome assembly GCA_004027655.1 of Graphiurus murinus. Lineage (NCBI taxonomy): Eukaryota > Metazoa > Chordata > Mammalia > Rodentia > Gliridae > Graphiurus > Graphiurus murinus. Next base: position 61,600 of record PVLC010005787.1, read on the forward strand.
TGATTCTGAAGCCAAACACTTTGCTTGAAACAATAAATATCCAGGAACATGGTACAATAAAAATCAACTCATAAACTGGTTCTCATTTTCATTTAATAAAAAAAAAAAAGGTAGTAAGGTGGTTTACTAGAACCACAGCAGAAGTATTTCTTAACAGTGTTATGAAAAGGAGACTAGACTGGACGATGAGGAGGTAATAACCAGCTATGTTCTCTTTTTATTCAAGGAATTCATGTTTCTAAATCTCGGTTTGGTGCGCTCTATTACAAAGTAAGGTGATTTGGCTAGATTTGTGGAGTAAATAAGGTCCAATATAAATTTTAATTAATTAATGGTAACTTCTGGGAGGCGTGAACTGGTTCATTTTATATTATATCTCTATCTGGCTTCAGGGCAAAGGATGCTGCGGTGAAGGTGGAGGCAATGGTAGGCCACATGTCTTGTTTTTACTACTATACGATTATGAAAACTAAATAAAATCCTCTGTATCTCTTTTAAAAAGTATTAATCTCTTATGGTCACCATTAAATAATTCATAATGCCTCTGTTGCATCTTTTTGGACAATATTTGATAAAATAACGATGGTAGTCAACTGAAGTATATTTAACCTGGTAAAAAATAAATACAAAATAATTTAGTCTCATAAAGAACAACCTTTTTTAACACTTTAAAATTTTCCAAATTTTCCAATATGATTTGGTTTAGACCATATGAATAAAATGTTTTACAGTTAGAGAATTGTTTACTATACAAATTGACATCCGTTCCCCTGTATATAACAGAGCATAAAGGATTATGGGTTGAGAATAGGTTGGAAATGATGCTGATCTACTAACTTCTTGAGAACAGAAACTGGGCTTTCATTACCTCTGAGTCCCTTGATGGGGCCTGATGCATAAATGATATGTAATAAACATGAACAAATTATACTGTTTTATGATATCCAGTTGGTATAACATTCAGTTCAAATGTAGTCTTAAGCAATGTTAAGCGCTCTTGCAAAAGTTTTGATATGATTTTCCTCAGTCAGTTGTTTACTACTCAGAGTTCCTTTTATGGTGAAAAAAGCATTTATGGAATGTTTTTATGCCAGTGTTGTGATCTAGTTCCTGTCTGTTGAGCACGTGAAGTGAACTTTACATTACAAGGCCACCTGGTCTCTTGTTCAATTTGCATCTTATTTTAGCATGGAGCACAGATTGGATTCCCGAGGAAGCAGGCTTGGAGGTGATTAGTGTGAAAGAATTCTTTCAGTGAATGCCCTGGGGATCAACCCAGTGAAAGGTAAAATAGGAAGCAGCCCTGGGGAGGGGGAGAAGCTGAGCTGCAATGAAACCCCAATGGAGGCCTCCACTCATGCCATGGGAAGTTGTGGAGCAGAGATGAAACTTGAGTTGTCTCAAGTTGAGACCAGGATTCCTCTATGCTATTCATTAGGTGTGGATCTTCCCAGGAAAAGAATGTGAGAATGTGACCTTGGACCAAAACCTTCTCTTCAGCAGAAATAATCTCTTTAGGAGGCTGGTAGCTGAAGTCCATCTCAGGCAGCATTTGCAGCAAGTTAGGAAGTAAGTCCAAGGAAGGTTTGTGTCATCCATCACAATCTCCACAATAGAAGTTAATAGCTGGTACTATACCTAATTATGCAGTGACCTGTGGCTGATGAGAAGAGTTTCTGGCATGTTGGTAACTGATCTCTAACTTAAATCACTATATCATTACTATAACTCTCTATTAGGAATTGTTTAAGCATAACATAGCATAGTCATGATGACCATCGAATCATACATCTGTCCATCATTTCTGAGAATTCTGAGAGAAGGCCATATCAGTTACTAGTTGGTATAACATGAATCAGTTTGCAAGGAATGGTGCAAACTGTGCTTGCAGCAGGCCACATCATGAGGTGGTGGGATGCTTGGAGACTGAAACCAAGCCTATGTTCAACTTTGCATGCCTTGCCCTGCTGACAGGTTGTCTTCCTAGGGGAAAGAGTAGTTTCATCGCAATCTGCCTACTGCAGTGTGTTCCAGCAAGGGCATGATCCTTATTGCTTATTCTCATTTTCATACAAACACTGTGAACACATATACAGCCCATTTTACACCCCCCTTTCTCTCTTCTCTCTCTCTCTCTCTCTCTCTCCTCTCCTCTTCTCTTCTCTCCCTCTCTCTCTCTCTCTCTCTCTCTCTCTCTCTCTCTCTCTCTCTCTCTCTCTCTCTCTCTCTCTCATGTTAACCATGCCCATGTTGGACTGATAGAACCATTCTGTAGTATCAGCCTTTTGAGTGCAATATTGTTCAGATTCACTATATTTAACAAACATATAGATCACATGATGGTCTTCATGTTTGTCCTCCACATGAAACAATCCAAAAGAAACATAGCAGCAGGAAGTGAATCTTATTAACCCATGGAAGCACTCTAAATTATTGTTTGGTTTTTAGAACATCCTAAAATTTCTAATACTAAAATCCACAAAATTAAAAATTCATAAAGTAAAATTGTACAGAAAAACATAGTGATTATTTTCATTTGTAATAAAAGTAATTTTTTATGAATTTGTACAAAATGCATACCCATGTAATCATATTTATTGCCATAAATATTAATTAATATCTCACTATTTGACATACCGTTGGCTATATAAATAAATATAATACTAAGTAAATAACAGTAATAAACTACTCCTAGAATTTTTAAATTTTTCATCTGTATTCTCATCTGTTTACATATGTGAAGTTATATGCAGAACCAACATATTTCTAGTTCTTCAATTCAAATCAAAGAGTATTTAGGTTAGAGTGCCACCTATTGCTATAAAGTTAAAGTAACCCTATTTCTTATTATTCCCTTAGTATTGGATCCTACAATTCTTATTTTTTTTTTTTACTGCTTTTGTCTGTTCTTCTAAATAATTTCAAGTAACTTTAAATATATGTACTCATTCAGGAAAACTATTTTTATTTTAAGAAATTTACTTGAAGTTTTAAATGTATAATCTTTCAAAAAGCAATATAAAATAAAATAATTTTCTATATTTGGAAAGCAGCATCATAGTATATTATGGAAAAAGCTTATATTTTAATTAAATTTTATACCATAACCTAACATAAATAGTGTATCATTTCATGTGACAAATTATTCCAAAATGTGTTAAAATAGATCATTCAAAAAAGGAAGTTAAGTTTTCTTTGTGTGCTAAAAATGTGTATTTCTCTGAAAAATTGATCATACCATTAATTTGGATTCACATATGAGCATTTAAATTATAATAATTTGGCATTTTATTTTATTGTTTCTATTTTGTGATAAGAATTCAAAATTAAATGCAAACATATATTCATGTGAATTAATATCAAATCCATATTTTTTAAATAAAACACTACATATGACTATCTATCTTTTTAATGTAACTAAGTTTTTAATATGTGTATGAACAAAATGGTTTTTGGCTTTACTCATTTTGAAAGACTACTGCTCATTTAAATATATACAGCTATACTTTTCAAGTTCATATTAATTTTTATATCATATTTTTTCTATGTTGTTATTATAAAACAACTGCATATGCTTTGTAAATGACGAGGCTATCTAAAAATATAAAAGGAAATTCTTGCATGTTCTACTAGCAAGTCTCCAAAGAAGTTAAATAAAAGAAGAGCAGAATTTTCCTTATCTCCTTAAAGGGATTGTGGTATAGAGTGGTAATTACAGAGTCTGGAATTTAAAGATACTTTAGATGAACAGAAGAATGGTTGATTTTTAATACATGCTTCTCAGAGTTAGGAATGATATCATAAATCATGTATTTTTGTATTTCTAAAACCTAATTATATATATAATATCAGTTTTGAAATTATAATTACTATAGTTATATATAATTGTTATAATTTACTTAAATTTATAATTATATCTTTTAATTTTATATTAAGTCCTATTGAACTGTTTAGTTGATTGTATTATTTGTGTGAGAAACAGTAATATCTTTGTATCATCTCAAATTTTATTATTTAAATTCAAATCAAGCATTATGTATGTCACATAAGGTCTGAATATGCTGAAATATTGAAGTAGTTTAATATCATTGAGTGACCTATTTCTTGTATAGCTATGCATATGAAGACATTCAAGTTTAGTGAAAATAGGGTCAATTACATATCTAAGAAAACAGGGTATAAATCTTTTTTTTCTGGGTTCTTAAATTATTTGTGCTATGGGAAAAATATAATGAAATATCTTACAGATCAGGAATTTTTTTTTTACTTCTATATCAATACTATCTAGCACAGTTCTTGGTACATATTTCATGTTAAATAGCTACTTACTAAAAGGTTAAAGAACAAATATAATTAGCAATTTGTTCTTTTTTTTTCTTTTGGTGCCTTTATTCTGTTTTTTTAAATTTAATTAGTGCATTGTAATCATACATCTTTGTGAAGTACAAGCTGGTAGAGGCATACATGCACATATCTCTCATATATCAAAAACTTTTTTTTTCATTCCCCTTGTGTATAATTGCTCTTCTTGCTCAATATAGTTGATTATTTTAGACACAATTCCATTCAAGTATAGATTGTTTTCAGAAACAGGTTAACTGAACTTTACACAACAGTATATATTTTGAAGTCAAGTTAAAAATTGCAAGAGACTTGAATATTGTTTCAAAAATTTTGCTTCACACAATATAAAAAAAACATTAAAAACTCATTGTCAACAAATGTCTTCGCAAACTTAGAAATTTCTTATTTTGGAGACAATTAATTGTATTTCAATTGAAAAGGAAAAGAAACAAATAAGAAAAATAGAAAAGATGGGCAATGGGAACTGTGAAATGTTCTAAACAACTGCTTTTAAATATCCGAATCCAAATCTGTTGTAAGAAGCACTGTGTAAAAGATGCTACTTAAATAAAACATGTATTATCAACAAAAGTAAAGAATACTAATAACACACACACACACACACACACACACACACACACACACACACACAGAGCAAAAATAAGATGTTTGCTTGAGAAACATCTAGAATGAACGAGGTAATTAAAGCCTGAGTGGTTTGTCTTAGTTTGTAGTTTAGAATTAAAACAAGTATTTCATATAAAGATCTTCAAGGCCTTGAATTTAAATTTTGAGGTCATGTTCCTCTAAATAAGATTATCATTAGGTATAATTCAATCTGGGATCAGGGAAAGGAGGGGGTGGGGAATTAGGTCCAATGCTTAATTATTTGCCTTGCCTTCTTCACATAATTTGCTAAGAATGTAGACTGCGACTGCAAGTTAGAATGCAAAGATGAGATGGTCATAACCCCACAGCTAACATCTTCATTGCTTTTATGCTTTGGCTTTACTACATCATTGCTTTAAATGAGCATCACAAAACCAGTGGAGCTTTCGTCTCCACATTACCTTCTCCTCATGATCATTTTCAATTTATTTTTTTCTTGCATGTCATCATTTTAATGTAAATCTTTCTTTTTCTTTTCAATAAAATGAAATGATTAAGTAATTCTGCCTTTTGCATGATTAAAGATGACGGATAAGCCTGGGTGGGTGGATAAAAATCAAGGCTCCTAACAGAATCTGTGCACCTCACATGTCAGAATCCTTCCAGCTTGCTCACTGTTAATGACAGGAAAAATTAGCATTTCTGTGGATAGCCTAGGAATAATCAAAAGATAAGGACACTATATCATTTTTTAACAAAAATTTAAATAGCTCTCATTTTTTTTACTGTAATTAAACTCCAGCATGAAGAATAAAAATTAAATTTAAGTTCCAACCACAATGTAGGTTCATATAAAACTAAAATGACAGTAACTAATAATTGTTTGTCGAGTAGACAGGTGTAAGAAAATAGAGGATAAAAAGAAAATATTAATGCAAGGACATTTACAGAATCAGTGATGATATAGAACATTGATTACTATAAAAGCACTGCTCTGGTCATTTCTTCAAAATGATGTAGGGAAAAACATGGACAAATTAGTGATCTTTTTCTCTTTTTTTCACAACTCTTTTCTTTTTCATTTTTCATAGTTTACTTAGACAAATTTATGAGAAAAAAAAAAACTATTAAGAGAGAGCCAAGATATATTGTCACCGTTTCTAGATAGATCTGAAATGGTGCTAAGAATTGTCTTTTGGCCTAGTACACACTAGCCCTTTATGACTCATACTTTTGAAAACCTAATGTTAAGGAACAATATTATTTGCTAATTCTAAGAACTCATCTATAGTTTCCTCAGTCACTCTAAGTTTTACAAAAAGAAATCCATTCCTTTCTAAGCAGATCTGTGTGATAACAATAAACCATCACCTGCCTTTACTTTGCCAGCCAGGACCACACATTTCCTGACCTAAGTTTTGTAGATGTGTGTATCATGGTGGCTTTGACTTCCTTTCTGAATAGAAGAAATGACTATTCTTTGATATTTTTTTTTTCCTGAGTATGTTCTGGATGGCAAAATTTGGGCCACAAAATGCTAATTTCTAACCTAACACCATGACAGCAATCACAGCCGTCACAAGGATGGAATAAAGAGAGCAATCTAACATCCAGGGATATAAGTTTCTCATCAGTGGCTGGCCGACTGCCGTGAAGGCTTACAGTAATCCCATTGGACAGCCCTGGTTGATGAAGCCTGGGAACAGGCAGCACAATGTGGGGAGTTCACAATTGCAAGCATTTGTCCATAATTTAAAGCTATTCGAGAAGTGGAGAGTATTCATCGGCACAACAAGCCGTAATTTTACCCGAGTAACATTTACACAATTTTTAACCCATTAACGCCTTCTTTCCTTATACACACTGCCATCCCTGCTTCACAAAATACCTCTCTGAAAAGCTACATGCACACACCTAACACAAGCTTATCTGTTAAGCTGTGAAAACCTGCCAAAGAATAAAAGCTTTTTGTTTGGAAACAGCATTGGTGAGTGACATTTCTAAATCTCAAACTTGGCAGTTTTTTGATAGTTTCCTCTTATGTGGTGCTTTTAGTACTTGAAATTCATTTTTAGCATATCAAAAACATATCTAGGCTGGTATTTAACTTTTTTTTCCCTCATTTTCACATGTGCTGGATCTGACCCTCTATCGCTCCAGCTTGTGATATTAGCAAATTATAATGACTTAAGTTACTACAATTTACCACTCATGCAGAACTGTGTGTTCCTTCCTTGATTTGTACAATCTTCCGATTATAGACCTTCATAACATTCTTTATTTGCTACTCTTGTTACTGAAGAAATTGGGCATTATTTTATTAAAAAAAAGAAAAATAGTATGTTTTGTCATATATAAAATAGAGAATAATGGTTATTAAATGTACAAAACACTCTCTTTTTAAAAATGCTAGGGGGTTAGGTATCTGAAGTTCACTTTGCATAGAAGACTTTGCCATCATCTAAAACCCAAAAATTGGAATGTTAGGGCTATTTCATCTTCTTCAAGAAAAGTCAATATTTTTTCCCTCCTTTCTTCATTTCACTTTTTTTTCTCTTCAATATTCTACATAAAAATTACCATCAGACTACAGTTTTCTTCTTTCGTTTCCCACAAGTTAGTATATTTACATATCATTTTATCTCAAATATCCACTATTCACCCAGTGTTCAAAGAATATCTGTTTTTATCTGTTCTGCAATGGTTATTCCTGCCTACCATTGTCCCCAACCCCCCATCTTATTTTTTCCAGTTAAAATATTTCCTCAGTGATAATCTGGCCTTGGCAGCTTTTATACTATGATCTCTGGGTCCAAGTTTCATTCTCAGTAAGTTCATTGAAGGCTCCAATAATTCTGCTTACCTATTAATCCAATCAATTTAGTCACATCAAACCTCTCATTTGAAATCAAGGTCATTACTTATTTTGGGGGGTGTAACAATAAACAGAAAGAAGATTCTTATAAAATTAGACACATCTGGGAGCAAAAAAATCATGTTCTCTATTATCTATTGTTGCACTACATGAATTTTACCAACATAAAAACCCCAGAGGACACTCTGGCATTGACTAGCTCCTCCGTCTTCCTTCAGTCAGTTTGCTAAAACCATCTCAAGTGTTGTCTCACCACAATGTCCGCGGTGCCTAAAGAAACAGTTTCTTCTTATTTTTTGTATTCTGCACCCCTTTATTTTAATTTTATTGGCATAATAATTGTACATATTTAGGGGTAAGATATGATGTTCCAATACATGTATACATTTTGTGGTGGTTAATAAAGATAATTAGCATATCCATCACCCTAAACATTTATCACAACAGTTTCTAATTTAAATATGATCTAGAATCCTCAAGAATAGCCAAATAGTCTTATCAGATGGCCCTAAAAGTAGTTCTCTATACACTCAGCTATTCTCAAATTACCTTTTGTGATTCAGACTTAAGTTTACATTTTCAAAATCCAATTATTCATTCATTCCATTTTCAAATTCCAACTACTCTCGAGATAATAAATAAATATTTGCACATTATCAAATTTCGCTCAAACTCCATGTATTAGTCCTAACTTCTTTAATCAGTTTAAATTTTTTATTGTAAAATAAAACACAGATCCAAAAGCCTCACGCACACACAAAAAGTATACTTCAGTGAAACATTGCAGGCAAACACCGTTGTAGAAAAAAAAAGAACTTTGTTACTTCATAAATCTAATCTTGTGCCCCATTTCAGTTGGGAGACCACTTTTCTAGCGCTTGTACATAGTTTTATTACATAAGTACACATGCAGCCCTAGTCACCACATTATAATCTTGCAAAAAATTGAACTGGAAGCTAGGTATGGTGATGTCCACCTGGAATTCCAGTACTTGGGAGGCTGAGAGAGGAGTATCTCAGATTCAAGGCTAGCCTGCAGCAAATTAACAAGACACTGTTTCAAAATAAAAAATAGGGCTAAAGGCATTCAGGGTAGAACTACCGTAGGTTCAAATACCAGTACCATAAAAAAATAACTTGATATTTTAAAGTTTTTAAAAAATCTGAAGACTCCTTGCTCCAATTTTTTTCTTTCCATATAATTTTTCAAGTAAAGAACTTAAAACTCATAGAACCTTGTAGAATCTATAAACATAGATTTGCTGATTCTATACTCAGTGTAATTCAACATGTTCCTCTGTCCTCTATGTTTCCTGAAAACTGGCAGCTCTATCCATGGATTTGATCAATCACAGGACTTCAGGCATGTGTTATTTCATTAGAAGGCATAATATATCTTTCTCTCTTGTTGATGTTAACAGAATACAAAAGGTTTAAATCCATTCATTCATTAGGAATTGAAAACTGGAGTTATTCTACTTCTATCATTATATTTTCACTTATTACCTGAAATAATAATTTGATATGGAGGCTCTATAGTGTATCATTTCTATATAGCTAGCCTCAGAGAATTCTCTCTTTGTCTCTATGAAGCCTGGGTATTTGGCTTTGGCTCATGACCAATACAAGTCTGCCAGGATTTGTGATGTTTTGTCTGAAATTCAAATTTTCCCTGGTGTTTCCCAAACTCCGGGGCTAATTTGTTTACTGATGGCTTTCACCTGGTATAGTGGGTTAGACAGCCTGGGTGAGTATGTGACCAGAGGGCCATAAAAGACGCCTTGGAAATATATGTGTTGAGCTCTTCTAAAGCCAAGATCCATTGTGCAGTACTTGGTGAGAGGAGATTTGTATTGGAATTGGCTCACACTGTTATGGAGGCTGAGAAGTCCCATGATCCACAATCTGGAAGCTGGATACCATATGGTGCTCGATAACATGTTCTAATCTGGAAGCCTCCAAGCCAGGGAAGCCAATAGTGGAAGTCCAAAGGCCCCAAAAACTGGGGATGGGGATTACTGGTTCATATCCTGAAGTCCCAATGGGAGCAAACCTGGAATTCTGACATTCAAAGGCAGGAGAAGAATGGCCTCCTAGCTCCAGAAGAGAATCAAGAATTCACCTATTCTCTGCCTTTTTGTCCATCTGGGCCCTCAGAAAATGGAATAGTTTCTGTCCACATTGAAGGAGGGGGTTCTCCCCTTAGTCCATAGTCTCACATGCCAATCTCCTCCAGCAACACCCTTGCAGACATGTCCACAAATGATGCTTTAACAGTTAAGTAGGTATCTCTGAGTACAATAAAGGAGACACCTCAAACTGAACATCATTAATACCGGCCATTAATTTAGAAGCACAATCTATATTCTGGAGATGCTCTTTGCTAATAGGTCATTCATTATCTCTAGGTCCTTTTAGTAAACAGAATAAATATTATAATACTTAGATTTTGTATTTTTTAATTTTTAATTTTACTTATTTATTTATTTATTTTTTGCGGTACTGGGGATGGAACCTGGGGGAATTCTACCTCCAAGCTACAGCCCCAGCCCTAATTTTTTATTCTTTATTTTGAAACAGGGTCTCACTAAGTTGTGGAGGGCCTTACTACACAG